>APFE031749112.1:0-53034 GCA_000404065.3 Pinus taeda
GTACTCCTTGGTCGTAAAAGATCAAGCAGTTCTCTCAAGTATTATTTTATACTTTTTCGGGCTTGGGAGACACAAATTTATGAAAAAGTCAACCCTGGAGTCTTCTTAATTTTTTTCAGACTCCCTAAAAATGAAAAACGCTGAGTTTCTCCTATACTGGACTCGTTAAATTTCGACAGTAAAGGACCTGTTCAATTACAAATAGGAACGAGCCACTCCTTCTTAGGGTTCGAATTTAAACTAAGTTGGACTCATCGGAAGGGTGAGCTTATAATCAAGCATATGTTATCCTCCTCAAGCTTGTAGAAAATAAAGAGGTACTTGCCAGAAATGGTGAGGGAAAAGAGAGAAAAATGAGCCTATTTGTCATACTTTGTAACCACTCTTGAACACGACACTTTCATTCACCTGGGTTGGGAAATCCTTTACCTAACAGTTGATCAAACCAAATTGAAAGTCTTCAGACGGTTTCTGGGTATTAACTTTGGGTCAATCGTCACCAAACCATCTGTCGTGTCGTTATGTGTTCAAGAAGTCTGTGCGAATAAGCCATTCATCTGCAAAAATATCTGTCATTCCATCTTGACCATCCCTAAGTCAATCCTTGCAACTAAATTTCTTCAAAATTGATCTATGATTTCATGTCGTGGAATTGCCTACGACGGATCGCTTTCTATCGAATTCAGCTCTTTATCTAGAAAGATGATCTAGAAATCGCCAGTACCTTGGGATCTGCATGCCTCAATGGCAGGTTTCTCATCTTCAACGACAGGTTGCATCATTGACCTTCGATTGAAGGATTCCGTGACATGTTCGACATCGACACATCTAAACACATCTCATGGATTGTACTGAGTACTTTGAGAGCCATTGTCATTATTGGTGGTTTATCTCACACTTGTTAACAGTTTACATCATCGACTGGTAATCAAGTGGTTTTTACCATGTTCGACTTCGACACATTTATTCACATGGATAGAATCGTACTATTTCGGGGAGTAGAAATGAAGACCCTGGATCTAGTTTCCACCATCCAGGCCGCGAGGAATTTTGTATTCATTATGATTGTAGACTATTCATAAACAGATGGCTGCGTCCATACTGTGTCTACATGTGTCTATACTTATGATGTGTTACAAGATCATTCTTATATCAGAACAGTAGTTAGTTTTCTAGTCAGTTTTTAATTTCCTAGTCAGTTTTGATCTGAGTATGGGAATGCCTACCTCAGCGATGATATGATCTCATATACATATTTTTGCACTTGAATGTTTTTACAGGTTCCAACCAGGCTCTCCGCAAGATAATCCTCGAAATGATAAAGCACTTCACTCTTCTTAAATGATAAATGAAATCCTCATCTACTACAGAATTCGAACTTTAGGGGGCAATCTGTTACACAAAAATATCGTCACCATGATTATTTGCAGTCAGTATGGGTCTATCATCACCTATACTAGCCTCCTAAGCATGTCTCAGACCTTAGCTCTTCATGTCAAGCTTTTCAAAAGAGAGAAAGACTTTGAAAATCAATATTACTTTGGTTCCACACTTTCTCCTACTTTTACCTACGGACCCGCACTCTTTGTTCCTAATACCTACGTACCTGCACGCTCTGTCTGTAAAGGGGTGGGTGCGTACCCCTGTAAAAGTCAAAAAGGCGCAAGTTTATCCTAAAAAACTCACTTTTGGGTTAATTCTAGATGTTTCTAGAAGGATTTTGACGTGGATTGTTCACTCCAAGGTGGTTCATGCATCCCAAAAGAGAAGGAGCTAATCCCTGATAGGAGGAGCTATCCCTTTGAAGGAGGGCTTTATCCCTTTGAAGGAGGACCTAGTAACTTCCCTCCATTGCACTATAAATTAAGGCATTGGGCTAGTTGCTAGAGAGGTTAGAAGCTGAACATTTTGAGGGTAAATGCTGATGGAATTGGGACTTCCTAGTTAAACTTGAGAGGAGAGATCACATACCTTTTGGTTTCATTGGAAAGTGAGTGAAACTTGTCAAAGTAGAGGAGACTTCTTGTCGGACCCTGGGAGGAGCTTGTACAACATCAAGGCACAGGCTGTAAAGTTCTTCTTATTTGAATTAATACAATCAGATTCATTTTTCTCAACAAATTGTCTTATGTGGTTTGTTTCATAATCTCCATGATCATTATGATGAATATGCTTTATAATATTGGCTTTTCAGGTGCTATTTAATTGTTTGCTTGTTTGTGTTTGCAGAATGCACTTCAAGGAAGCTCATTTGGAGCGAGAGAGCGAGGCTGCCATAAACTTGCATTGGACCCAAGGTAGGCCTAAAACACTTGTTTGCCTTTGTTTTACTTGCATGTTTAGAGAAAGATAGTTTTTGATTGGCTTGCTTGTCACTAGATATCAGTAGATACTAGGAAGGTCGATCTTGTCCGCAACCTTGACTCATTCCGCGTGACAGGTGTTGTGGCTCTCTCTCTGCTGCATGCCTTTATTTCTTTTGATGCATGCTATTTTCTTGTTGATGTGTGGCTGTGTCTTGTGCAGGTTCTCCTCTGGTTGGGTCTGAGCTTCAGGTGCCTTCTCAACCTTCATGTGTGCATTCTCTTGCTGCTGGTGCTGGGTTTGATGGGATCAACTGCTATAGGAATTCCTACAGGATCTCCTTTAGCTGTTTCTCCCCTTGAAACTTCAGCTTCTTTCTATTCTTGGAGATTTGAGGATGATGCCATGGGTGTAGATAGAGATGGAGAGGTAGTAGGTAGGCTTCAGGTGAGGTGGATGGTGCTGCTTCCTCTCTTATTTTTCGTTTTTTTTTTTTTTTTTTTTTTTTGAAAAACTATCTTTTTTGTGTGTTTTTCTTGGACAAGAATAAAAATGATGCTTAGGGTGTGATGCAGGCTTGGAAATGATGGCAAGGAGGTTTGAAGACTGTAGGAGGGTTTATAGGTTCTTCATGAAGTTTCCTTGTCCCTCAAACTTCCTTTTATATCCATTTTTGGCTCTCTGTAATTCCTACAGGAGCCTCGTGTAGAAAACACAAAACCTCCTGTAGAAACACAATTTTTGAAAAAGAAGCACAATGGGGTGAAAGAAATGCCAAAATTGATGGAGAAAAGTGTGGAGAAGGTAGGATAGGTGCTAGTGTGGATGTGAGGGTTCCCTTGACACTTTCTTCTACTTCCTATAGCCCTCTTGCAAACCTTTAATACAAATGAAAATTCATTTTTGTTTTCCTCTTTTTTTTTTTTGGAAAACAACTAGGGCACCTCAGGGAGGTTTTCACCCTAATTGCCTGCCCTGGGTGCCTCTAAGGGAGGTTTTCACCCAGGGATCTTATTCTTTTTTTTCTCTTTTTTTTTTGACATCACTGGGTTGTCTCAGAAGAGGTTTTCAACCCAATGATGGGACTCAAGCGCCTCATGGAGGTTTTCACTTGAGTCCTTATTTTTTATTTCTCTTTTTTCTTTTTCTTCAGTGAGTGGGTGAAGTGGAGGCTAAGACATGCTCCACTACCATCATTGTCTTATTCAAATCTTCAATAAACTCTCGCTTGGAGAGGGGTTTCTTGTAGACTTTTAAGTGATGTCCATTGACAAGCATGGGGATGGCTTCATCATTAATGGTTTTGATCTGAACTGAACCATTGTCATTGCATTTCTCCACAGTGTAGGGTCCCAACCATCTTGACCTCAACTTTCCTTTGAAATATTTGTATCTTGAATCATAGAGTAGTGCCCAATCTCCCTCTTGGAATTGCTTCTCCTTGATATTTTTGTCATGCCATATCTTCCTCTGAAGATGAACTACCTCTGTATGGAGAAGGGCCTGCAATCTGTGTTCATCCAATCCATTGAGCTGAAGTAATCTTTCCTTCTATGCATGGCTGAGGTCTAGGTCCAGCTGAGCTGCCATCCTTAGGGTATTGAATTCAAATTCTATCGACAATAAAGCCTTCTTCCCATAGATGAGCTCATAGGGTGTGAACCCTGTGGTGGTCTTCCATGTTGTGTTGTAGGCCCAAGTGGCCTCAACTAATCTGTCTGCCCAGTCTTTTCTGTTGCTGCTCACTACCTTGGTCAGGATCCCTTCCAATGCTCTGTTAGTGACCTCCACCTATCCATTGGCTTGTGGATGGTAAGTGGTGGAAGTCACGTGCTTGATTCTATGATGTGTTAGCATGTCTTCAATCAAATTGGAAGTGAACTGACTACCTTGATCTGTGACCAACTCTCTTGGATACCTGAACTTGTAGAATATGCTTTCTCTCAAAAACTCAGCTACTTTTTCCTCTGTCGCTGTTTTGATTGCTTTTGTCTTTGCCCACTTTGTTAGGTAATTGGTGCACACAATGACGTATTGTTTCTGCTTTGAAGGAGGGCTAATAGGACCCACAAAGTCCATGCCCCACTTCTCAAATGGCTCAAAGGTCACTTGAGGTTGCATGGGCATCTCATCCTTTGGAGTAGGTTTTCCCATCCTCTGACACCGATCACACTGGCTGGTATATCTCCTCACATCCTGATGAAGAGTGGGCTAGTAGTAGCCTACTTGCAATATCTTGAAGGCAGTTCTTTTTACTGCAAAATGACCTCCACAAGGCTCGTCATGACAGGTGAGGAGGATGTCAAAGACTTCCTCCTCCCTGATACATCTTCTCAAGATTTGATTTGGGCCAAGTTTGAAGAGATTTCCCCCAATCTAGGTGAAAGGGGCATTTTTCCTTACTATCTTGCTCTTCTCTTTGAGGACAAGTGTGGTGGGAACTATGCTGAAACCAAGTAGTTTTCTATATCAGCAAACCATGGAGAGATTACTGAGATAGCAAATAGATTTTCATCTGGCATTTGGTCATCCACCATTCCTTCTTCATCTGCAGGAAAATTTACTCTAGACAAAAAGTCAGCAACAACATTTTCTTTACCAGGCTTATCAATAATGGTCAAATCAAACTGCTGCAGTAAAAGCAACCATCTAATAATGCAGGGATTTATATCTGGTTTGTTCATTAAATATCTAATTGCAGCATGATAAATGTGCACAAAGGTTTGATAGCTTGTGATATAATGTCTGAATTTGTTTAAGGAATGCACGATAGCTAGGAGTTCCTTCTCGGTCATGGTATAGTTTAACTTTGCCTTTGACAAGTTTTTGCTTATAAAGTATATGGCATAAGGTAAATTTTCATCAATTTGTCCTAAGGCTGCTCCTATTGCTTTGTTCGAGGCATCTATGTGAATGTGGAAAGGTAGGGCCCAGTTTGGGCCTCGGAGAATTGGGGCAGTCACTAACTTGCTCTTCAAGGTATTTAGGGCTTCTTGACAGTTTTCTGACCAGATGAAATCAACATCTTTACCAAAGAGGCCAAACAAAGGAAAGGCTAGCTTGCTGAAATCTTTAACGAATCTCCTGTAATACCCAACTAAGACTAGGAAACTTATGACATCTCTCACCTTTTGAGGAGGTGGGACCTTTTGGATGATGGCAATTTTTTTGGGGTCCACCTGCAGTCCCTACTGAGATATCACATGACCTAACACTGTCCTTTCAGTGATAAAAAATTCACATTTTTCCAGACTAAGGGATAGGTTTGTCTCAATACATTTGTCTAGAACTTTCCCTAGGTTAGATAAAGCTTCCTGAAAGTCAGAACCATAAGGAGTAAAGTCATCCATGTATATCTCTACTGCATCATGAACTAATTCAGAGAATATACTCAATACCGCTCTTTGGAAAGTGGCTGGAGCATTACACAAACCAAAAGGAAGGACCCGGTATGCAAAGGTACCCCAAGGACAAGTGAAAGTGGTCTTATCTTGGTCTTCCGAGCTGATTTGAATCTGATTGTACCCGCTAAACCCATCTAAGAAAGAGAAGGACTTTTTCCCTGCCAGACCATCTAACACTTGATCTATGAAAGGTAAAGGAAAATGGTCCTTTTTAGTGGCTTTGTTCAGTTCCCGATAGTCGACGCAGATTCTCCACTTACCATTTTTCTTTAGCACTAGCACCAAAGGAGAGACCCATTCACTGTCAGAGATGGGATAGATGAATCCTGCATCAAGCAATTTCTGCAGTTCTTCCTTAACAATATCTTTAAGTGCTGGATTCATCCTCCTTTGAGGCTGCCTGCCTGGCTTGCAATCCTCCTTGATATATATATGATGAGTACATATTGAAGGGTGCACTCCCTTCATCTCCTTATAACTCCAGGCGAAAGCATCTACGTGTTTTCTCAGTAGGCTACACAGTTCCTTTTCCTGGGAAATGGATAGGGATGGATTAATTTTCAAGGTTCTTTCTGGGCTGAACTCTATATTCTTAACACGGAGAGAAGTGGAGTCGGCCGCACAGAGATCGGTTGAGGGGTTGTTTTGGGTTTCTCTTACTATGTCCTCTAATGGTGATACACTGGGAGGTGGATTCTGAATCTGATTTTCAATCATATCATCCTCATGTTGCTGTTTCCCCCCATGGCAATTTCTAATGCACAAAGCGGTGCATAATAGACTTCATCCTCATCTTCCTCCTCCACCTAGAGAGGTAGATCATGTTATAGCAAGGGTTGGGTAGGAGGATATAGGATTAACTGCTTGGACATGTGCCCGTTCTTTATGGTCATGTTCCCAGCTCGACAGCTGATGTAGGCATCCACAGTAGCCAACCAGGGTCTTCCCAAAATGAGAGGATACCCAGTGAGCTTTTCCTTTGGCTGGAGAACTAAGAAATCAACAGGGTACTCCCAAGAATCAATGGAGACCATCACATCTTCCACAATCCCCTCAGGGGTCACGGTGGAGCGGTCTGCTAGCTGTAACACGGTCGTGGTCTTCCTCAAGGAGCCTCAGAGGTTAAGTTTGAGAATTGTGTGCTTTGTCATCACATTAATAGTAGCTTCCAAGTCAATCAAGGTATGAGGGATCATGGTGCCATTGATGTGGACATCAAATACTGGGCTTCCAGGGTCCAGATATTTTGGACAGATTACTTGCCCTAACATCAGGTCAGACAATTGTCCTATGACATTGACGGTTGGGGCATCTCTCTTGCGCCTTCCTAGATGCCTAAAGCACTTCTCTTTAATCAATCTATTGTAGATAGGCACATCTTCTATGGCTTGGAGAAGTGGCATCTTCACACATAAATGTTTCAATTCTCCAAGGAGTTCGGTTTCTTCTGGGGTAGGCTATACTGTCATGGATAGTCTCTTAGGAAAGGGTGGAATTGCTTTAGGTTCACTTTCCTCTTTATCTTCCTTAACCTCCCTGGGTGGAGGCTGGCTATCTGGGAGAACTTTCCCAGATCGCAAGTTAATTTCCTGAATCTCCACAGCATAAGTTGGGCATGATGGTTCCCCACTATACACTTGCTGAGCCTGTCTGTTGTTCGGGTTCGGATTTGGTTGGGCAGGCATTTGGGGTTGCTTTGTTGGAGCAATAGGTAACGGTTGTGGTTGGGCAGGTGGTGGAGGCAAAAGAGTGGGAAGAGATTTGTATTGGGGCCTCCACCCTTGATGAGATGCATTCCACTGAGATTGTGGCTGAGCATAGGATTGAAATGAATGTGTGGCTGGTTGGGCATGATATTGAGATGTGAAGGACTAAGGAGGAGGCATGGACCAGGGAGGATGAGCAGGAGGGACCCAAGAAGGTATAGAAGTGACTTGATTGGGGTTTTAGTATGCCTGATATGTCCCTTGCATCCCCTATTGGTATGTTCTAGGTCCATGCATCCTCCTTTGATTTATGTAATAGAGCTGTTTAGTGACTCCCTCAGCCCCTTGATATACAACTTTAAGTCTGGGTAAGGAAGGGCACTTATCTGTAGAATGATTTTCTTCACAGACTAAACAAAGCTCTATAGAGTTCAATGGGCATTCATTCCTAGGATGCCTCCTGGTGCATCTAGGGAAAAAAATGGCCAAAGTCCCCTCTGCTTCCTCTTTTTTCCTTTTTATATGTATGGTATCCATTTGCATGGCAAGAGTCTGCAACATCTCACTCTGGAAGTCTTCTAGCATGTTTCCAATTTCTCCTTTAATGGATGAGTTAGAGGAATAGGTACTGGCTATGGGTTGACTCCCCCTACCTTTCTTTCTGGCTGCTATAGAATGGTTTCTAAAAACAACCTTTATGTCCTCATAGGATAGTTGGTAGATGTCTCCCCCGACCAGTAGATGGAGGGTGTCTAAAAGATCTTCTCGAATTCCCTTGAGTAGGACCAACTTCAGAGACTTAGGGTCAAGTGTACACCTGGCCCTTTTGTAACTGAGCTGGAACCTCTCTTCATAGTCTTCCAGGGACTCATCACTTCCTATGGTCATTCGAAAAATTTCTTCTTTAGTATCTTTTGACCTACAATAGTCTCGATACTTGTTGTTAAAGGCTTGCTGCATCTGAGCCCAAGTTGTGATGCTATTGTCAGGTAATCCCATGAACCAGCGCAGTGCTGCATCCTTGAGAGTAGAAGGGAACAATTTCAAATTTTTCTCATCTTCTGCATAGTCATAGGTTCAACAGATAACAACAAACTCGAACAAAAAGGTGATAGGATCTTCTGTAGTTAGACCATGGAAATGAGGTAGGGCGGAAGGGCTTATATTATTCATTTTGGTGTCCCCATTGGTCTCCCGAATGGGAAAGGTACCCTCTATTCTCTCTCCATTCCTCCAAGCATTTCTGTTTTCAGCCATTGGCTCCAAAGGAATGTTTTCTTCTTCTTCTTCCCCTATAGGTTCTTCAAATATGTCTTGTTGTTCACCTAAGGGTTCTTCTTGATCGCAACCGCCAAAGAAGAGAGAAGGCTGGCTGTGTGAATCAATGCGGGTGTTGGGAATTTTTTTTCCTGAGTTATCTCTATTCCTACGAGGCATGAAAGGAAATCTTTGTGGTTGTTTTTGTTTCTTTTTCCCCACACTGATAGTACCTGCAGAAATTGAAATTGATTGAAAAAAACAAATTGCAACTAACTGAAATGAACTTGCTGAAATTAAATTTGCAATATTGAAGAGGAAATAAAGGAAATGCAGAACTGAAGGAAAATGAATGAATAGCCTACTCTTGCTGAAATGAAATTTTCAGAATTGAAAAGGAAAGCAAGGAAATGCAGAACTGGAGGAAAAGAAAGGACTAGTCTACTTTTGCTGAAATAAACTATTAGCAGAATGTTGCAATAGAAAATAGAAGAAAGTAGTAATCACAGAATACTCTGACGCTTCCCCGAAAACGGTGCCAAAAAGTGGTGAGCACCAGTATTACAACAATAATGCTGCAACTCCTGGGCTGCCTACTTTACTCTTTTCAAACCGGTAGTTCGTAACAAACTTGGAAGCGTCGGTGCTGTATGCACAAGTACTAGTTCTTACTGCAGGTTGTCACTTGATCAACCAACGCAAGATCACTAGGATCTCAAGCCAAGTTCTATGTATTCCAGAAGAAGCTTTATATGTGATGAAAGGAGAGAAATATTACTCTACAGATGCTAGTCTAACTGCAGAAAGGAGAAACACTGAAATGTAAAGCAAACCTAGTAAACCCTAATTAACCAACTAATCCTACTTTTGTAGAAAGCACTATCAAAACCATGAAAGGAATGCCATTACCTACTCAAGGAAGTAAACAACATCTAGCTAAGATAATTTTGGAAGTAAATAAGCAAAAAACATATTTTTGGATCTTTATGTATTGCTATGTGAATTTGACATGCATGTAATTTATTGTCTGTGAATGTGGCAGCGAATAGATGGCGTTGGAGGGTGGTTTTGGGACTTGAGAGGATGTAGGATGGTGTGGATGGGTCCTAGGAGGTCTTAGGTGGCCTTATAGAGGCTTTTCCCACACTCGACCTTCAAAAGAAAGCCTACAGGAGGACACAAGAAATCTACAGGAGGAAAACAGGGCAACTACAGGAGGCCTACAAGAGGAGGCCGAGAGCAGTTTTCACTGTTTTGAGAGTGTGAGAGTGGGTGGAAAAGGTGGATGAAGGTTGGAATGAGGTGTTAGGGTGCCTAGGGTCTACCAAGTTTCACCAGGAGAGAGGAAGATGATTGGGTTGGTTGAAGGAGAGAGGAACAAGTTCTATGGAAAATGCAGGAAACTAAGGCAAAATTGAGGTGAGGTTTGGGCGACCTGTAGGGCATGGATTAGATGGAGGATGTGATGAATGATAAGCTAGCCTACTTCTAGAAGAGATATGTTGCAAAGGAACTGACAACCAACCAATAAGATCAAACAAGTAATTAAATGAGTCCATCTAGAAAAACAGAGTTTTGCATCAAACTAGTCTAAACTATGATCTATGAAAGAAAATGCTGAGAAATGCTGTAAGAAAGGAAAGCATGAAAGAAGACTATTGAAAATAAAGAAGTAAGCATGATGAAGAAGATCTGAAGCAAAGTAGAACTAGACTCTTAATCTACTAAAAAGCTGCAAACACTAGAAGTCCTATAAATGAGGAAAATCTGTGTTTTTGGGGCAGCAAGAGGGTCTTTGCCTCAAATCATGGTCCCAAAGGGAGGAAGAGAGGCCAAGGCACTATTTCCAGCCTTTTGAATCTTCTCCTTATCACTGCTTAACCTGCTATAGAAAGCACAAATGGAAGCAAACTACTAAATCATCAAAAGCAACCTATTCTTAACCATTAAAAGAAATACATCTAACAACAACCTAATCTACAAACTGAAATAAAAAATACAAATACAAGTAAAGAGGAGCTTGGCTGCTTGGATTGGGCCCTAACCCAAGAGCTTCAGCCCTTTGAGGTAACTTAGTGCTAGCTGAAAAAGGATTCCATCTTTATTATCAAAACAATAGCAAGATTACATGAAACTGTCACAAAAATAATAAGCTCGAAGTTAGAGCAGAGTTTACATAAGAAAAAATCCAACAAAAATTCGACCCTAGTGAAGCCCTAGGCCCCTCTACTTATACAAATGAAGCTACCAACAACTTCCTTAAAATCAGGGAGGCTTGGCTCCCAAAACTCGATATGATCATCAGTCATCCTCCACTTGCTCAGCTGCCTTCTAGTGCATGATTCAACTGCTTGTACTCCAAGATGAATGAAGGGGAATTCAAAGCGAGGAGTAATAAATGAGGGGAATTCAAGTTATTGCTACCATTTGTCCATTGGATCCTTGACTTTGACCTCGAAACTCATCAATAATCTGCATTAAGTACATGTTAGGTCACATGGCACAATAACTAACTCAAATCACTCTATAAACATAAATATAATCAGAAAATCATACAATAAGCTAAGTGAATGGTTGTGTTGACTAGGTTAGGAGGTAAAATGAGCCCATATAATTACCCATTTATGAGGCTCATCAACCATTGTGGTGCTTTCAGAAAATCACACCATGAAGAAGTTGATATGATAAATATTTGAGTAGAATTTCCCTCTTATGTTTCACTGGTAAGTGTGAGGAAAAGCTTCCTTGCTCTAGATACTAATGTACATCAGTTTACGAAGATGCGGGGTGCATTTATAGGGGTAACTTTCTTAATGTTATACATTTCAATTTCTTGTTCCCATCTTGAAGAACCATCTTCCGATGAATTGACTACTACTTCAAGCCAACAGAGATCACGAGCCCTTATTGTATGAATTGGCTTGAATTATATATCATATTCTTGAAGGCTTGTCATCTAGCTTTCCATCCTCTCACCCAACTATTGTTGTACAAAAAAGGATCTAACTGTTGGGTGACGCACAAAGATGATAACGTGAATTTTTAGGAGGTAAGGCCTAAAGTGCTTAACCACCTTGTAAACTACATAGGCTTGCTTATCTATGGTGGGGTAATTCAATTGGTTCCTTGTAGGCTAACAATCATAAATGATATTGGCCGTTCATTTCCTTGATTATGCTTGTGAGTATGAATGACTGCAATGGATGTATAAAAAACAAAAGTATACAACAAGAAATATTTATCAAAGTCCTGACTATATAACATTGGGGCATCATCAATTGTTTGCTTAATCCGGGTAAAAGAAAATTTATTCCTTTTGTCCCATTTGTAAATTTCATCCTTCTTGATCATGTCTTATGAAGGTTTAACAATTTGTGCATAATTCGAGATAAACTTTTGGAGGAAGTTGATTTTCTCCAAGAAGGATTGCATGGATTTCTTATTCACGGGAAATGGAATCTGAGAAATAGACTTGACTGACTCAGGGTCCACTTTAATCTCACTCTCAGCTATAATGTTTCCCAAGAGGTTTCTGTTGGGTGCGGGATCCCCCAAGGGATGTTTTGAGGCTTAGAGCCCATATTTTGGTCAAAGATTGTAATTCCGATGTAAAGACTCCACATTTTGTGGGCGCGAAGCGCGTATTTTGTAAAAGAGTCATAGGGTTGTACACCCTTAATTTGGTTATTGTAAAGTCGGCTGTAGAGATCTACCCATGGTCCGTGGACCATGGGATTGTATAAATAGAGCGAGGCTCTAAGTAGTTAAGAAATCATGATGAGGATGAAGAATTGAGTCATATCTGTGAAGAAAAGTCTAGTTTTGGGTCATAAAATAGGGGAAGGCTCTGCAGCTGAGTGTGCAGGGCGAGTCGAGTCTGTAACAGTTGGAAGTATTAATAAAGAGAAGTTTCCTACCATTTTTGTGTATTTATTTCCTATTTTATGCATCTGTTACATTTGATATAAATTACACTTTTAATGCTTATATGATGCGCAAATGTGTTGATGAAGTAGACGTAAGATAGAATATCTGTTTACATGAACATAAGTAAGATCTTTTAAGAATATAAGTAAGATACGCGGTGTAGTTTGGGGAAATAGCGTAGGTTGCTACCATAGCGACGTGAAAGCATCTCAACCCCTGGTTAGGGTTGCGCGAAAGACGATTATAATAGATTGCGAAGGTATTGAAGGTTAGAACAGTGCACGAATCAATCTGCGCAAAGGTAGGCATAGTTGGACTAAACCAACATCTCAAACATCTCAAGGGTGTGGAAACTTGGTTCCAGCATCCCCCCATACTGCTTCGGGTGAGACTTCAGTCTGCACTCCACGGGCTGATGCTGAAAGGGCTGGTATTGTAGGGATTTGTTTGGCTAAATAACTCCGAACCTTGGTCAGGCCACCTTAAGCCAACAAATGGTTCCATTGCCGGGACCGAAATCTGCATAGAGATGTTTGATGTCGTATCATTGGAATCCAACTAAGAAAGAAATTGAAGGCTGGTTCGATAGAAGAATTCACGAGTTTACGACGCAGGAGAACCGAAACCTGTGACTGTCAAAAGAAGAGTGGTTAGTCTACTACTTGTACACGGAGATCCATGAAATATTCTTTGCGTCCTTTCCTACTGAGCTATACGAGTGGATCACAAAGCTAGCAGATAGCTAAGGAAGGTGGAAACTTGACGGTGCTATTGTGTGGACCCCAGAGTTAGTGCGAAGGTTGGAAGCATCAGAGGATAAGATCGCGTGCGTCATTGATCATTGGCTTGATCAGATTATAGGAGGATTCATTACTGAGTTCGTGGTCGACACCTTAGTTAGCTATAGTGAGATAGAGCGACACTTTCTCAAGGACCACGAGGTAAGTACGTAAAGTATTTGAATACTTGGATTAAAATGCTATTGTTCAAAAAGTGGGTTATGCAGTTTCCTTGATGTTCTGGGTTACGCGAAGTGGAAAAGCTTATATGAATGAAGGAAATAAGGGACCATAAAATAGCCCCTTCATTTCACCTCCGCAAGGGGACGAGGAAGAGCTCGCAAAGGTATCTCCCTTAAGTGTGATCCATCTGATAAGGAAAAGAATTCCACGAATACCACCTCCACCCACACCACCACCAGCTTCACCACCATCACCTCCATCTTCACTCATACCACCTCCACCACCACCATGATTCAATATAGTAAGCACAGTGAAGTTGCCCGTGTTCAAAGAATTGGGAAATGAGGATCTAGACCATTTTTGGTTCGTTGTAAGTGTTGTATGGGAAGCGCAAGGAGTTACATATGACAATATAAAGAAAGTGACATTGGTTAGCACCCTATAGGATCACACACTGACCTGGTATATTAAGCACTCCAGTGATAATCCAAATGTGGGAATCACTGATATCTAGACGATGCTAAATAAAGAATTTAGCAGGTCGAAGTCTGAAGCACAATTGATCATTGGATTCAAAGAGATCACGATTTTGCAAGGTAAGACTCTTTGGGAGCTAGATCAGAGGCTGAAATGTACGATTCACGAAGCTAATATGAATCTGACGGATGGACAACTTCGTGAGTGGTTGTAGCTTCGCTAATTCCACATTTAAGGAGTATGCTATCGCAGTAGAAGATAACGACTCAGGCAGAGGCCTTAGAGATCGCGATGAGGCTGCATGAGACCTCCATGCAAGATCCTAACTTAGGAGTTCAGCAAATCCACATGCAGGTAAAGAATTTATGCCTTGAGATGCAGAGTCTAAAATAGGACAAGATAGCTCGACCAAAAGTGCACGAAGAGGTATGGTTTGTAAAATGCAAGGGTCCGGGTCATGACAAGGACCAATGCCTAGTTTTCACAAATTACCTTGCAGGAGGAGGATCGATGCCTTTTAGGCCAAAAGCGTAAGCAGGACCTAGTGCAGTGCCTACTTTGTGGTGCGCGATTTGTCAAATAGCTGGAAAACATGCCACAGACAACTGCCACTTGTTACAAAAGTATACGCAAAATTCACAACAGTTGTTCTGCAACTTTTGTAGGTTGGTGGGAACGATGAGCACACTTGTAGAAGTTATGAGTTAATGATGGATAGAACTCCCACCTACAGAGTTGAGGTTGAAACACGACCCCTTGACCAGACTGCAGGAATGACGCGAACAAGTTTTCAGGGGTGTAGACGAGGCCAAGGCGGAGGAGGACTTGGAAGATGTCGTGGATAGTTGATATGCTACAATTATGGAGGGCTAGGACATTATGCCCACGATTGCAGGAATCCAACGTGCTTGTTGTGTTTGTATTTCACATTATTTGATCATGAGACAGAGGATTGTCCTACGCTGATAGCGAGGATACGCAACAAAGGAGCACTACCGCCTCCCCTGACTCAGAACCTGTAGATGATGAGGTCTGAGCCGCGCGAGGAAGATCCGAATGTGAACATTGTGCTTCGAAGTGGACTTGCGATGGGAGATGACAAAGGAAAACAACCAGAAGATAGTACTTGGGTTCGCAAAGCTTTGGCGAAAGAAGCGGAGCTTGATTTGGAGCGCACTCGAGAAACCTTCATGGAAGCTAAGAAGAGCTTCGTTGATGCCTCCACTTCAGGAAGCAAAGATAAACCAGAGCCAAAGATGGACCCATCTATGGTCACAACATTCCTGGAAACATGTATGAAGTTATAGTGCGACAATAAGGTGGTGAAAGGGTTACAGGAACTCATTAACATATGCGCTGGGACCGCGCCAGGAGAACCGCGCGTAGTCCGAAAGATTGGAAACCATAAGACAAGAACGAGAAGATAGATGAGACTAACCACACGGATAAGAGAATATGAGATGGATCAAGTCATCCTAGATTTAGGATCGGATGTGGATGTTATACCAAAATAGACATGGGAGTGAATGGGGAGACCTACGCTGTAGTGGTCTCCAATTCAGTTGTGCATGGTGAACCAGTAGAAAATAATACCCATGGGGTGATTGCAGGGAATAATTATCGATATTGAGGGAGCGAGCACGCTGGCAGACTTTGAAGTGATAGAGATTGTTGATGGTAGCAATCCCTACCCCACGCTCTTAGGAATTGATAGGGCCGCTGACATGAATGAGGTAATTAATCTGAAGAAGCGCAAGATGATTTTTGAGAAGAAATCACTACATGTAATTATACCCCTGAACCCCGCTGAAGGATCGCGCTGTACAGAGCCGATGCGCGACTATGAAAGTGATGATGATTTGGACTACATCTACAAGATAATAGTGTGAGAGCAAGACTAGGTGAATCCCATCACGTATGGGCAGATTTCATTCAGATTCTGATGAGGAGATAGAGCGATGGCATAATCGGTTACACAAAGTAACTACACTGAATTTAAATATGCTGACAAGGTCGTTGCGCTGCGTATTGACATAAGTAAGAGACTTGCCTACTTATGACGATTTAAGTGAGGTAGATACTTTCTTGGATGCATTTTAAAGGGAGGTGTCGGAAAATTAATGCTTCTAGGCCTTAGACTGGGTACTTTGCGCTACGCCCGCAAGATTGTGGGGTACGCACAAAGGGAGCTTTGATGACTTGCGCGAATGTAGGAGAATGATGCGCACACGATTTGGGAAGCCTAGGGTGCGACTGACAGACAAGTACAATGGACGAGATTATCCACACACGCATCTGGCCAGGTCGGCGTAGGCATATGGAAAACAACCTATGCGGATGCACATGTACTCCATGCTGAAACGCATGGTCAATAAGCATGTGTTGGGGGGACAAATGTGCAAATGGCTCTTAATGTTGGGAAGAAATTATGTAGGGAGAACAATCACGCAGAAGGTTCTACGCGCAGAAGCATTCAACAAGTTATGAAACGTGCTGAACAAGGTATGAAATGTGCAATGAAGTGATTGGGACCTGCGCATACCTGCATTATTATGGGCTTATAGGATGACATGCAAGAAACTGACAGGACGTACACCTTTTAGGCTTGTCTATGGAGTGGAAGTCATAATGCCTAGGGAATACATCGTGCTTAGTCTACGCATAGCAATGCTCACAGGTATGGCGGATCGCGGAGCCTTGGAAGAGAGGCTCATGCAGTTGGAGGAGCTCGAAGAAGAACGATATTTGGCTGGATTTCACTAGCAGGTACAGAAGCAGTGTGAAAAGGCCTGGCACGATTGAAATATTAAGTTGCGCACCTTTAAGGTGAATGATTTGGTGTTGTTGTATGATAGTAAGTTTGATAAATTCCCTGGGAAGCTCAAAATGCATTGGCTAGGGCCGTATGTTATTAAGGAGATCATAGATGGTGGGGTAGTGTAGTTGGTAAAGTTAAATGGAGAACTCTTCCCAAGAAAAGTCCATGGAAATCGTTTGAAGCCATACAGAAGGGGCTCGACCATCTGAATAGCTGATAGAAGCACATTCTTAGCACTCCAGGCAACTGAAAGGAGGTGCGGGACTATAAACTACTATGCCCGGAAGCTGCGTGATGTCAGGACTATGCGTAGTAGAGAAGTGTCACAGGGTCTATGCTAGCGCGAGGGTAGTTGTGCTACCACGTGGGTCGGCTGGAAAGTGATTGTTACAATCACTATTCATGATGTGATGCTTGGTTTGAGACCAAATGGAGCAGGTGACAGACATTTAAGGTGAACTTTATGGGCTAGATTCTTGAAAATCTGCCGCCAATCAAGCATCAATGGACCAAATGTGAGGGGAACGGTCGAATTCAAATTTAGAAGTGCTATGAATTACAAAGGGCTATCCAGCACAACACTTGGCAATTTGAGAACTATGTTGTTGCGCGCCCATACATTCATGAACCCAGACTTGTTCAATCTTCTGAAGGCAAATTCGTTGCTTGAGAAATTACCCGAGACACTGAGAGAATTGTGGAATCGCACTGTGGTAGCACCTAAAGAAGCCATGGATACCAGAGTAATGACTGTCGAGGAATCCGCACAGGCCATTACAGAAGTGGAAGCCCCAGAAAGTGTCAGGATAGTCACAGAAATCCCTAAGTCACTGCACATGCCGAGACCCAAGAAAGACAAGCAGGCCATGGTACCAGTGCGCGTATCGCCTAGGAATCCGTTAAGAACTAAGCTTACCATGGAAGAAAAGGGGAAGGCTATCAATTTGGAGGTCGATGAGGAGGAATAATTTGAAGAAATCCTAGTAGAGGAGGAGGATGTAGAAATGGAGGTTGAAGCCCAGGGTGCAGACCCTCTTACCAGGCTGCCCACATATGTTCCTTTGTGGAAGGGTAAAGCTAAGGTGCCCAAAGATATAGATGAGAGCAAGAGCTCTCTACAAACTCCGTTGCTCCCTGATGACATTATTTTTGAAAGAGTGCACTTGGGACGGGTGCCTGTACTGAAATTTGGAGATTGGGATCTCGCGGACCACGAGAAGTTCCCGCATTTGGAAACCGTACAACTAATGTGCCAGAAGAAAGACGCGTCAACTGTAATCATAGAGTTGGAGCCGTGCAAATGACTGAGAGGAGTTGAGAAAGCAGGGTTGTTAAACCTGCTCTGGGTGCCACATTACCATCGCGTCGCAGTGAAAATTTTTGTCATTAGGCAACTGCTCTACTTGGTGCATGATGGGTGCTTATGGCTGGAGGAGCCCATCCCCATCACAGACTATTTGATTCACAGAATTACCCAGATCCCTTGCAAAGGGGAGGACCCAAGAAACATCTCAGAGGGAAAGAGTGATGATTTGGCCATCTTGGAGGGCATGAAGAAGAAGTTTAATTTGGAGAAGAAGAAGAGAGGGTACGACATTTCTAGCATCAGCAACCTTGCAGTTAAAGTCGTGACGCATATATTGGCAGGGAAGGTTATGCGGAAGTGTCGCGCGGATGAGGTGCCCACGCCGGTGCTTTCACTTGCAGCACAGTGCGGAGAAGGGTTCCAGTTCAACTAGGAAAACTATTTATGCAGAGAGTTCCTTGAGAACTGCCGTGAGGCACAGGAGCATGGAAAATTTTTTCACTATGTGTGGCTTCTGTTGTCCATAGTACTGGTGGCATGGGAATTTCCGGAAGATAGCCAGTTCCCAATGATCGCACAGGACCTTCTGGAGGCAACGAAGTACACTTTGATGTGGGCAACCAGGATGCACAAAGGATAAGGGATA
This sequence comes from Pinus taeda, assembly GCA_000404065.3. NCBI lineage: Eukaryota > Viridiplantae > Streptophyta > Pinopsida > Pinales > Pinaceae > Pinus > Pinus taeda. Next base: position 18,808 of record APFE031749112.1, read on the forward strand.
GCAAAATCTTTTGGGTGTTCATGGAGTTGAACATCAGAATGGGTATTAATCGCAAGCCGCAGTTATCACCCACGGTCTACAACAGTTTGTAGAGATTTCAGAGTTCAAGGCAGATTTTCACCATGTCTACATCAGAGTGCGGAAGGACCCCACAAAGACATGGCATGAGTTATCGTATCTGGCGATAGATGATGTCATCTTCGGGGTCCTTCAGTCTTGTCCGCTGGAGTGGCGTGCTCTAGCCAGCTTTGCGGTGGAAGCAGAGAAGTCTGCCACATAGCGGAAAAAGGAAGAGGCGAAATTGTGGATGGCGCAGTTGGCAGAAAAGCGTAGAAATGAAGTAGCAACAGATAAGGCCCAGGCGGCGCGTGACGTTGCGAAGTTGGCAGAAGAGCAGTAGAAGAAGAGCATGAAGGACAGAAGTTGCCTTTGCCTGAGCTGGAGATTGATACAAAGCAAGGTGGCACGGACCTGCATACATTCTCCACCCAACTAAAATGTCCGTGCCCAAGAGAGCAGGTAGGGTCGCGAAAGAAGTCGAAGGCTTCAAAGACTTCGTTCGACTCGAGAACCCTCACTGAGGGGGATCTCCACAATATTGGCGAGACGATGAGGGACGTCACTTGGAGGCCCTCCAATAGTTCGAGGAAGAACACTAGTTGGCATTGGGGGCTCTCCGGGCATAGATACAGGAGTCGCAGGTGCGCACTCCTCAGGCTGGCACAGTGTCAGCCAACCTTGCAGTAGGCACTTCCGCGATCAAGGAAATGCTGCGCGCCTGGATGACTAACACAATAGTGCTACCAGATGGAGCACTCATTATAGAAAATGAGGCTGACAAGAGTATGGTCAGCAGATTGAAAGGAATCGGATTAAACATAGCTGTACTCCCTTGGGACACACTCTATATTTTGCAGGATGGAGTTACTGTAGAACTATGAGCCAAGGAGGGTTGTGCTCTCTAAGTAATGAGTGAGCAACACATCAACATTGAATAGTTGAGCCTGAATTGTGATGAGGTAGTGGCGTAGAACAGACATATCATGCAGGTGGTGGAGGAAGCCTACTAGATGGTCTCGGAGTTGGCTATCCAAGCAGAAGAACTAGTGGAGGCACGCATAAAAAATTAGTAGCAGGGGTGCGTGAGGCAAAGGAAGAAACAACCAGGGTTCAGCTGGAGCTGAAGCTTCAGATAGTAGAACTGTAGTTGAGGGTGCAACTTTCAAATCTGTCGAAGGTTAGGGAACAACATGCCACCGCGATCACCAAAACGATGGTGACGGTCAACAGTGCAGTGACAGATTGCACAAAGCTGTTTGAGTAGTCGTTTGAGGTCCTCACCACCCTGTAGGAGGACGCTAACGTACAACACCTAGAGATAGAGGCGTACGAGTTGCAGTAGAGATACGACGAAGTAAAAGGGATCACGCAAACGATTTCCCTTACACAGAGGCTCATGAGGATGTAGTAGGCTAAAGCACTCAAGGAGCAGGCGGATGCTAGTCGACATAAGGAAGTAGTTTTGAAGGCACACTTATAGTCGTGGATTGATGAGGCGTATACCATTACAGCCTACATTGAAGCAAAGCTCACGTAGCTACAAACAATGTGGGAAAGGATCCAGTGCAGCAGTTTAGCCATAGCGGTCTCTGAACAACACGTCGAGGAAGTATAACAGGCAGCCGTTCAGTGTGTTGTTGAACTTGCAGTGATCCAGTTTTGAGTTGGGAGGTCTTCGTGCAAATATATCCACACCGACAGAGTGATTTGAGGGTAAGTCATGATGTTTATGTTGGGGGATTTTTGGGCGTGGGATCCCCCAAGGGAAGTTTTGGGGCTTAGAGGCCAAATTTTGGTCAAACATTGTAATTTTGATGTAAAGACTCCACATTTTGTGGGCGCGGAGCGTGTAGTTTGTAAAAGATTGAGGCTCTAAGTAGTTAAGACTTCACGATGAGGATGAAGAATTGAGTCATATCTGTGGAGAAAAGTTTGGTTTTGGGTCGTAGAATAGGATGAGGCTCTACAACTGAGTGCATAGAGGCCCAGTAGTTTGCAGCTGAGTGTGAAGACCCCTACGGCTAAGTGCGCAGCGTGATTCGAGTCTGTAACAGTTGGAAGTATTAATAAAGAGAAGTCATGCCATTTCTATGTATTTATTTCCTATTTTATGCATTTGTTACATTAGATATAAATTGAACTTTTAATGCTTATATGATGGCGAATGTGTATAAATGTGTTGATTAAGTAGACACAAGATAGAATATTTGTTTACGCGAAGATAAGTAAGATCTGTTAAGAAAATAAGTAAGATACGAGGTGTAGTTTGGGGAAATAGTGCAGGTCGCTACCATAGAAACGCAAAAGCATCTCAACCCCTAGTTAGGGCTATGCGAAAGAGGATTATAATAGATAGCGAAGGTATTGAAGGTTAGAACTGTGCACGAAGAAATCTGCGCAAAGGTAGGCATAGTTGGACTAAACTAACATCTCAGACATCTCAAGGGTGCGGAAACTTGGTTCCAGCATCCCCCCATACTACTTCTGGTGAGACTTTAGTCCGCGCTCCACGGGGGTATGCCGAAAGGGCTAGTAGTGTAGGGATTTGTTTGGCTAAATAACTCTGAACCTAGGTCAGGCCCCCTTAAGCCAACAATTTCCCTCTGACACTCTAAATATGCTCTTCTTTATATTTAAAGATATACCGTATTTTTGACACCTCTCAAAGATTTGTCTTCGATGATGAAAGTGATCGAATCTCTTCTTTGAGAACACTATGACATGATCCAAGTACACGATCACACTTCGTCTGATCAATCCATAGAATGTGATGTCCATGGCTCGTTGAAAGGTAGCACCAACATTTATAAGCCCAAATGACATTTGCCAAAAATAAAATGTACCCCATTTAGTCTTGTATGTTGTCTTTAGTTTGCCGAGTTCTGCTACCAAAATTTGGTTGTATCCAAAAAATCGATCCAATAGAGAGAAGATCTCTGAACCAGATATTGTCTGGAGTATCTACTGCATAGATGACACAAGATAGTTATCCCTATCTGAAGCCTAGTTCAAGTTGTGAAAATCAACACATAAATGTATCTCCCCATACTTATTTCTAAAAGAAACCAAATTAGAAACCCAAGTAGAATGATGAACTTTAAATATGATATGAGCATCCAAAAAATTCCTTAGCTCTTTCTGGAGCAGGGGTTCAAGCGTAGGATGAACCTTTCTTAACTTTAAATGAAATGGATTTACCCCTTCTTTGATAGGTATCCCATGCTGGATAATTCATGTATTATAGGTTTTCAAATCATCGTAGGTCCATAGGAATACATATCAAAACTATTTGAAAAGGAAAACAAAGACTTGTTTCCCTTGGGGGGAACAACAAGTACCGAGGTTCACATATTTCAAATCTCCCTTGGTACCCAATTTAACTAATTTGTGCAATAGTGTGGAACTATGGGTCTTTGCATTGATTGGTCCCATAAAACGGTTCTGCAAGTCATTAAGCTTCGCTAAAGATACCACACCCTTACACATGGGATTCCCTTTATGTGCTTGAGCTAATTCCTGCAATGCCATTTCGTGGTCATCTTTGTCAATCACCACATCTTTAAACATGTTAGAATTATCCATGAAATCCAGTATCTGTTGGTCATCATTAAATACACAAAAATCAGTGACATTATTAAGTATGGATTGCTTATAAATAATCTCAATAGTAAAACCATCTCTAAGTGGTGATAACCTAGCATCAACATTAGCTAATGTGTTAGCGACTACATTATGAATCTTAGGAACAAAATCAATATTAAATGCTTGAAAGAAAGAAATAAGACACCATACCTCTTGCTGGTAGTTTTTCAAATTAAGTGAAACATAATGAATAATATTACGTACCTACCATGTAACGATCTCATAATCACCTATTACCTTTAGCACTTCCACTTTGAGGTCAATGGATTTCTTTAGTCCAAGAATGAGTGCTTCGTATGCTATAATATTATTCATGCACTCGAACTCCAATCGAAATGAAATAAAAAAAACTTGTCTTTTGAGGGTAAATCAGAATACAACCAGCTCCAGAACCCTCCTATGATTTTGAACTGTTAAAATACAAATTCATAACTTTGGAAGTAACAAGGTTAGTTTCTACACTAGTAGCATTTACATCTATGTTACAAAAGTCATTAGCACTAGTTGGATTGCAAGGAAGGAATTCAAACTATGTATCTTGTGGTATAGGGGATGGTTGCATAAGATAACATCCATGATCAACTTCTAAAAAATAACTTCCAAAAATTCCTTGTGCAAAGCTTATGGGATCATTATGAGGTTCAAGCGCCATAAAATAATGCTTCATAAAAGGTTGACTCTCAACTCGAATATGATTATTATTACCCTTATAAGAAAGCCACAAATGCGACCAATCAGTAGCAAAGTATCTCTGCAACTTGCTAGACACAATCTCTACTTAAAAGCAAACCATAAGATTTTGGAATGTCCACAATGAAAATGTCAATACATTGGTGGAATCTATGATCAGAAGATAAACAAATTATTACATTGTTTAATTCACCAATTGCCTATACTAAAGATCTATATAATTATATGATTATGGAATTAGTATTTCCCATTTTGCATTTATTTTCTTTGCAACAGATAAAGGCATAACATTTGCTGATTCACCAGAACCAACAAGGCAATTATGGACATTATAATTGAAAATATCAAAGTTAAAAGAAAAGGAGGGCAAGTAGATCTAGAATTTACATTAGCCGCAATAACTACCAATTCGAGAATAGTGGGAGACTTACAGAATGAGGCTTGGGAAAAAGAAACTGTCTTACCTGGTTGAGGTTGAGATGCAAATGCTTGGATGATCAACTCATGTTGGTTTTCCAACTTTTCTAGCTCATAGATGGAAATATTTCTGCAAGATTTCTTCATGTCTTCAATAACATTATAATCAATTTCTTCATCCTTGGGTGTGCTGAAGTGGTAGGTGGTGTAACGTTGTTCGATGCGTCAAGAGTGGCAGACTTATTCTTATTATTTCTGAAAGCACTCTTCTGAGCCTGTGCACTTCTAGATTTGTTTTGAGTGCTCTAAGCAGGATTAATAGGAGGTGAAATCTTTCTCAGTAATTGCTTCCTTACATCTTGCTTAGGCACTAGTTATTTACTCCTCAAATAGTATCTCTTAGTAGATTGTTGAGGAGGAGCATCACCTGTTGGGGTCTCACTAGCACCTTTTCAATCATTGTTTAAGATAATATCCAATGTGAAAATTGAATCAACAACACTTGTGTTTTTTGAGACTGGTTCATTAGTCTCTTGAGCCTACTCTAGATGCTCTCCTACTGACAAAATTTTGATACCATTGGCAAACACAACATTCATGTTGTGTTTCCATTGTAGGCATGTTTTTTCAGAATGTGCTTCCTGATGAAAGGTATAATAATTATCCATGCCCAAGTTCTAAACGTTAAATACAACATTAGAGCTTTGTGCCTATTTAACTGATTGATTGATGTTCTTCTTAAGGATAAAATTAAAAGACTTATTATTAGTAGAAGCCTCACGTGACTTCCTTTTGAGTTCATATATTTCATTGGTTAACGAATTCAAGGATTTAGTCAAGCCTTCCATATCAAAAGGACCTTTCTCTTTAGTCTTAGTGAAAGAGGCTTGGGGATTTTTACCAATAACTTTGGAGTCTTTTGAATCTTATTGATCAATAAGATCTTTAATAGACCCAAAGTATTTTTCAATAGCAATTGCTTCCAAAAAGTAAGAGAAAAAGTTTATTTTACAACACTTTTAACAAAAATAGAAATGTTAGCGGGCAAGGAAACAATATATTAATCCTTAGTGATCGAATCATGAGGTTGCACATCGATGGGAATTTGTTCAAAATTCGTGTAAATCTTTGATTAAAATCCTTAACCTTTTCTTTATCTCCCATCTTAATGTTTTTGAGTTCTTTAAGTAACACAACAGGAGTTTTATTGTTGGTCATTGGATAATTTCATGCCCCCCGTGTGTTTCATGACATGTTCTTAACCACCTCTTAAGGATCCATTAACACTGGAAATGTGTTTTTTTTACTAAAACCTACGGGTTTTGGTGTAATGACAATCGTTATTCCAACAAGTGGTATCAAAGCCAAAAGGTCTCGAGTTCAAAACACACCTGGGTCACACTGGGGGAGAGATTGTTGGGAATTGGATAGTTCAGGGCTCCCCATGGGTTTTGTGACATGTGCTTAACCGCCTCTTGAGGATATATTAACTCTGGTGATGTATCTGTTTACTAAAACCTGTAGGTTTTGGTGTAATGACAATCATGATTCCAACATTTATCATTAGCAATTTTTTCTAAAAGAAATTGTTTAAACTCCCTCCAATTATGGATTGAATTAGGTGGAAGGCTATGGTACCAAATGGAGGTTCTACCTTCTAGAGTATACGGAAATAAAATACAAGCAACATCATCAAAAAATACCTCTAGTGTCCTTAGATGTAAGTAAAAATCATCAATGTGATCTTCAACCTTCACTTTCTTATCTAGATCATACATTTTAAGTAGCTTTTCTAGGTGCTTTGCTAAGCAATGGAGATTGTCCAGAAGAGAAAGTGTCCATTTGGCTATCCAATATAATTTATCATCATCCATGTCTTCCTTCTCCTCCTCCTCTTCACTCTTTTATTCTAAAGGGTCTTCTCCTTCACCGCTCAAATTTTTGTCATTATCTAGAAGTTTGTTATTCCTCGGTTGTTCTTTGTGAGAAAAGTGAAAGTATTCTCCATATCCGTCCATATTTTCTCCAATAAGTGGTGGAAGGTCCCTTGATGAATATATTTTTCAAGTGACATCTAAATCTTCAAGGGTTGTGATAACCAATTATTCCAATGAAGGAACTAACACACCATGATGGGTTGTATCTTTCTTTTATTGCTTATGAGGAAGAATGGATGTGACAGGAAGTAATCTAAGGGCTCTGACAAGTTGATGAGTAATGGGCTGAAGCATCCAAAGTTTTTCATAAGTAACATTGTAAGTATGGTTTGGACCTTGGTGAGATGACACCTCTTTCTCAGATATATGAGTTGGAGTTGGGCTCAGACAATTGCTACCTTGAACATAAGGTTCTTTTTGTGAATGTGGCAAATTATCAACCATAAAAAAGGTTGTACTCCTTCTACCACCAGAATGTTGACGGTGTTAGAAACCACCAACATACAGGGGGTCTCCCTGATATGAAGTCCCAACTAGACCTCACACCATTTGGAGTAAGAGTGTTTTTGGGAAAAGTAGTGTCTTGTCGAATGACTAACCCTCTAGGTTTGGTAGCTAACCTAGAAACAACAGTTTAAAGCAATTCAATGATCTTTCCTATGGATGATAGATAAGAGAAAGATTGTAGAGGACCAACTTGGAACTTTTGCTTGATCCTCGCTTGATCTCCCTCTCCTTTGACTAATCCCATAACACCTCCCCATACTTAACACACTTGGAGAGTACAAGCACAGCTACAACAACAAAGAACTATCAAAGCATCGTGATCTATCATAACATAAACATTATAGAATCAAAGATATAATGAACATATGAAATCATTTACAATTAACACAATCAATTGGGAAAAATCTTGAAGAAATTTATTGATAATAAGGAGAATTACAACCCAATTGTCTAATCCAGTGCCATCCTCCTAGTTTCAATCCTTCTTCACCTCATGAAATAGCAAGAACACACCAACAGTAATGAAATGCTCTCTCCTCAATACTGAAACTAGCAGCACTTCCTTACAATTCACAACAATTCAAACTTCTGATCTCTTGGATGGGAGATCCTTTTATAGATGATTGCAAGAGGGTGAGTCATCTATGGGGATGATGAATGCCATTCCATTTGTTGAAATTAGTTCCACAAGAGAGGGGAATTGGAGATGGTTTCCTAGTTCCCTTGGTCATCCTGGGGCGAATTCAGAGAGGCAAGTGGCATAGGAGAAGTTTCTAGAAGATTCCATGAGCAACCAACTAACAAACAGTCCCAAAATTTTGTCCATCCTCACCCATCACACCCTATAGAAGGCCTAAATAGTATGCATCACACTTTGATAGTGTAGCAACCAGTATGCATCTCACTTTGGCAGTGTAGCAGTCAGTATGGTTCAGTTTAGGCACTTTCTGGATGATTTTTGAGATGGAACTTTTGGGGAATGATGTATTCAGATGACTTAGTTCCTTTAGGGTATACAACAACTCTTTTAGGGGTTGATGAGCCCTAATCCATCGAAATATGAGTTTGGGGTTGATGTGCCCAAATATGTCTATAAAAGTTGCCCCCTAAAGCATGAGGTCATAAATGTTCATGTTGGGTGAAATGCTTTATCATGAGGATCAGAATTTTCGAACTGGAAGGTGACCTGCATAAATTACAATACAATACATCATAATAATATTATTTTTCATGAAATAGCTGAGGGAGGCATTCCCATGCTCAACTTTATAAATTTTCATTTCATGTACATAGATCAGATAGTCGTCTGCAGATACAGACTCGTGATTCTATAGATATAGAGTCGCAACCCATGATTAGGATGACCATCTGTGTAGAGCCTTTGTACATTTGATGTTTTTGTATCCCTAAATATATCGCAGCCTGGATGGATGAAACTAGATCCGGGGTCTTCAAACTCATTCAATCTTTGCTCGATGTACAAGTCAAACCATGTGAAAAGATGTCCTAAGGTCGAACATGGAAATACATCGCCTGATTACTAGCCAATGATGTGAGCTGTTAACAGACGCGAGAGGGATCACCAATAATGATAATGATCCTCAAGGTACTATAGTACATTTCACGTGGTGTGAATACATGACCCGATGTCGAACACCACGCAACATATTTCGGTCAAAGGCCATTGATGTCAACCTATTGCCGGAAGAGAGAAACTTGCCATTAATGTAAACAACCTTCAAAGCACTTGAAGGGTGTTTCTAAGTCAACTTCTTGGATAATGAGCTGATGTAGACAAGAAGCGACTCATCGTAGGAGGGCCTTGATGTATCCACATATACGACACGAAATGAAGCAAATGATTTCTGGAGGTGAAAATGAACTGATGACACAAGGTTCAGGAATGACGGTCATGAAAAAATGAAGGTTGGAGGTATTGCAGCGTAGGAGACATTAACTGGACAACTTCTCAACTGGATGACTTCTCTTGAACATGTCGGTGACATTGAGATGAATTGGTAGCATTAACCCCAAAAGGTGGATGGTATGAATGACTGGTGAACGGAATAACCCAACCCAACTCAATCATGGAGATGAAGTGAAAGTGTCATGTTCAAGAGCGACTTTCTACCATAAACTCTTCAAGATTTTTCCCTTTTTTCCCCAGTCATTACTGACCAATACCTCTTTATTTTTGTCAAGCTTGAGGAGGATAACATATGCTTGTTCTATAATTCGCCCTTCGGGCAAACCCGTCGCTATTTGATGTATTAACGAGTTTAGCAACAATGAAACTTGGTATTGTCTAGATGGACAAGTTTGTCGCTATTATTTTAACGAGTTTAACGACAAGGATAACTCGGTCCTTTTCATGTTTAGAGAGTTTGAAAATAGACGAAAATAAAACTCTATAAGTTCTTTTTCGTAAAGTAATGCCTCAGGTCTGAAAAAGGATAAAATAATACATGATGGATGACATTTCCAATACTTTAACGAGCCGGAAAAGACAAGCACTTGATTATCTTTTCATGTTTAAAGAGTTTGGAAAGAGTTTAAAGAGGACTCTATTTTGAGGAACGAGTGGTGTCTAGGGTAGCAACTGGTTCCGATGACGTTGGAACTTCTCAAAACATATTGATTGTTGTGAAGAGGCTAGCTAATAAGACCACTCATTCACTCATTGCAACTGTTCCTCAAAAAGGGTAAAACAACCAAGTGAAAACGTATGATCGGCCAAAGGGATGGTGGTGATGGGATGAACACAACCAAGGCTCATCTGACGAAAGAGGCTGATAGAATGGCAATCACAAGGGTGAAAAATGGAAATGGGTTCATTTTTACATAAGATTGAACCATAGGGAACTATGCTTGAATGGAAATGGGTTCATTTTTACACAAGCTTAAACCATAGGGAACTGTGCTTGGATTTAGTTTCATTTTTATACAAGATTGAAATGAAAAAATATGCTTGGATTCAGTTTCATTTTAACATAATCTTGAAACGAAAAACCATGCTTGAATTGGTTTACATGCCCCCAGCATGATGAAAAGGAGAGTCTCCAGTAACCAGATGGAAGTCACTGCAGTGAAGCAAGACAGTTATCCAACACCTTTTTGGCTTCATCCAGATAGACAAAGGTGAATGGGGTGATTCCCTTCACATAACATACAGGGAAACTTAACTTTACCATTAGGTGCATGCCCCCCAAGCTTCATTACATTCACCTAAGTAGACTACTCATGGCTATCAAGTGGATGGAATGAAGGTTCTTTTACGAGATCAAGTGAAAGAATCGATTGGGATTTTACGAGATCTAATCAGAGACTCGACTTGGAACTTGGGACCTTGTTTCATTTTTAAAAGAGCTTGACACAAGACAAGAAACTCTGCTCATATTCCTTGTTTCATTTTTTAATGAGCTTGACCCAAGACAAGGAACTATGCTCATGGGACTTGTTTCATTTTTTAACAAGGTTGACACAATAAAAGAATTGTCCTCATGGACCTGTTTCATTTTTTAACGAGGTTGACATAGTAAAAGAACTATCCTTGAACTCCTTGTTTCATTTTTTAATGAGGTTGACACAAGACCAGGAACTCTCCTCATTGGCTTGTTTCATTTTTTAACGAGGTTGACACAGTAAAAGAACTGTCCTCATACTCCTTGTTTCATTTTTTAACGAGGTTGACACAAGACAATGAACTATCCTCGGAGACCCTTGTTTCATTTTTTAATGAGGTTGACACAAGACTACGAACCATCCTCGTACTCCTTGTTTCATTTTTTAATGAGGTTGACACAAGACAACGAACTATCCTCGGACCTGTTTCAATTTTTTTTTTAACGAGGTTAACACAGTAAAAGAACTATCCTCGAAGCTCAATCACAACTCATAAGTGGTCATGAAGGAGAGATCTGGTTCTAATGACTTTGGTACATGATGTACAACATCATTGAATTGATCGTCAATTGATGTAGGTATGGAACAGGTTGCCACATAATTAACCCATGGTGGGGATTATAACATTGGTACAAAAGGACCATTTAGGGAAGATGGTTGACTATGAGCCAAATTTGGACGGGGAAATGAAAGCTGGTCAACGGTGACAATCTTGCCTTCATGCGGGAAAAAAATCACTCGAAAGAGTGTTAAAACAATAGCTCCTATGTCATAAGCATAGTCGCGCCCAAGAAGTAGATTGTAATCTAAAGGGCCTGGGACTACCATCACGTTTAGATAAACGGTTTTCCCTCCCAAAGTAATAGGTAACTGAGGAAGGATTCCTACCGGTCGACTGGTTCCTCTGTTAAAGCCCAACAGATTCTGTGTAACAGGCACAGGCGGTGGCGAACCAAGCGCTTTCCAAGTAGTTGAGGAAATGATACTCATTGATGCACCTTAATAGTGCCAGATACAATCATTTTACAAACTTGTACTATGAGCTGGAAAGGCACATAAGAAGGAAGGTGGAATCCTGCCAGTCGATTCCAATCAAAGGAAGTGATTAAACTACTTGGAGGGGGTATCGTAGAAATGGGAGGATTATCCCCTTGAGTCATGAGAGGGGGAGGATTTTCCTCCTGTCTTGATGGAACAATAGGATTGCCCCCAAGCTCATTTGAATCTGAAGAAACAAAAAGAACCTGAGGGGTATGGTGTTCACTCTCTTCAGAGAAGGTACGATTTACCAAAGGTGAAATCGGGTGAACTATTACCTCGACCTGTTGATTTGGATTGGGTATAGACTCATAGGATTCAATTTTAGAGAGTGATTTTGACCGATGGTTGATTTCGGTCAGTCAATTCATCAACTAGTGAAGGATTTAGGGATAGTTTCCTGTAACCAGATGGAAGTCGCTGCGGTGAAGCAGGACGGTTATCTAACACTTTCTTGGCTTCATCCAGATAGGGACAAAGGTGAATGGGGTGATTCCCTTCACATAACCTACATGAAAACTTGACTTTTCCTTTCTTTCCATGAACTTTACTATCACTAGTTGATGGTGTGTCACCAACATGAAAACTTGACTTTTCCTTTCTTTCCATGAACTTTACTATCACTAGTTGATGGTGTATCACCAACATGATCTTCATAAGTTGATGACACAGGATGATGTGAATAAGAAGACCATTCTCCTAAGATTTGAGGAATATCAGGATAATTTCGAAGAAGATGGTCTCCCGCACAAAGTTTACTTGGATATCGAACTTTGTGAGGCTTGATGGGTAGTTTCTCATTAGATGTTGCATTCAAAGCAATGGTTGCTTGCTTGTCCCTTTGCTGAATTTGCTTCTTCTTCTTCTTCCTCCCTTTCTTCTTCTTCTTAGCCACCTGGTTATTAGTACCAACACTTTCACCAAGCGAAGAGGAAGAAAGGGAGGAAGAAACAAACGAGGAAGAAGGCAAAGGGTCAACTTCAGGATCAACTGGAGGTTGATTTTGTCCAGTTAGAGGTGTACTCAATTGTGGAGAAATCTCGACATTTTGAACCAAGGAGGTTGAAAACAACCATACTGGAAAGCTAATGGTAAATCCCGGAAGGGGCAATGTAGCCATATATGGAGCACTAATATTTCTGAAAAAAGGAAAAGGACTAGGATTCCCATCAAAAGGAATTCCTTGATCGGTGGACTCCGGATTTGTCACCATATGTTTCAACCTAATATCAACTAAGAAATAGGGATGCTATTTGCGGTCAATTAATTTTAACAACACTTTAGACGTAACTTTCCTTTTTCAGTTTTAAAGAGTTGAGAAAAAGCTAAAGATGACTCTAGTCGCTTTTGATTTTTAATGAGCCTAAAAGGACAAGTGCTCAGATGGACCTTTTCTTTTAGAGAGTCGAAAAGGAACGGAAGTGACTACTCTGGAGAATCTAGACAGAAAGGTTTACCAGGCCAATCGCAAAACTGCAATATACACCTTGGTGATAAATTAAAGAGAAATTACCAAGGACTTGACGTACGACAGTCAATCTTCCCAAATGCTATGTTTAGTGCATTGCGATCGATAAGGCGACAGACTCGGTTTCTTATGGATAAAGGATTTAAGCCTGTTGTGGTCTCCCAATATATACGCAACGGTACGTGGAGCACCAGTCCGTGCTAGCACTTGTCATATCAAAGAGGAGGAATCACCCAACCTTCAATGAAAACAATAGCCACTAGTTTTAATGACGTCGGAACACGTCTCTAGTCTAGACCTCTAAATGTGTTGCGTTAGATTCCAAAGCATTGTTAAGTTCATTGAAGTTCATTTTAAAGTTGATCTTTCTTAAAAGTTTTCCTTTGATGGTTCACCACGTGATGTATGATCTGAAATTCCTAAAGATGCAATCTACAATGATAAACAATCTTTTCATTTATTAAACCAATGAAAATCCTAACTACAAAGGATAGAGCATAGAAGCGCTTTTAAAGCAAACAACAAAGAGCACTCACTAATGCAATTTCCCTAAATCTTATTTTTGCACACAAACCAAAATGCTAAATGCAAGTGCATGTATTTGTTTTCAGCTCTCCTTAATGTGAATGATTCAAGAAGGAAAACTAAACGCAACAATGACTCAAAATGTTTTACTCATAATGACAATTTTCGACGATTTTTCTTCAAAGAGGGAAAGAACGACACAAAAAAACACTTTCAAACTTGAAGAAATATCTTTTCAACACTTTGAAAAAACAAATAAAATCAAATTCAACAAAAATAGTTTAATCGATAAGCTTATGAATTGGGATTTCTGACACTTCACTTTTCGACGAAAATGGAAGACTTTACGACACTTTTCTATCGAAAACGACAAATCAACTATCGCTACTTTTGACAAAGGATCGTAAATGAAGAACAAACACACAAAAGCATTCACTAATCCTAATATAAATTGAAGCTGATCTAAGTGATGTAAGTTGACTTCAGTGATGAGGTATTGTTCAAATTCAGCAAACAACCAAAACAAGTCTGAAAACAAGTCAAAAACCCTCAACTCTTAGATAGGAAATTGAGTTCATTCAATCATCACACCTGGCCTTTGTAGACAATTAGATGAATCACACTTTCCACACTCGGGAGGTGAGATGCATATTAAGTCATAGTGGAAGACAGTGCGATGGTCAGGGAGCGCTTCTGAAAATGGTTTTGGCTCAAATTTGCAGCAGTTTTCAATGGATCAAGCTTGGTTTTGATGAACAATGATAAGCAAAGTATGATGGAATGTCCTAAGAGGTTACTGAGCTACCAAAAGGGCATCTAGATATGTCTGCAAGTCAAATGTGAAATTCATAAACTAAACTAGAGATTGAATGAAGCAACATTTATCTACTACGCCATTACATAACAAAAGCAGTTTGAAAGCTTCCTGGCTGGCTTCAGACTTTGTCTATAGTTTATAAAATCCAACATAGAGCAAGCAATAACAAAAACCAATCATATAATTGTTCCCAATGGAGTAACCAATTTGTTTATGGGAAAATTAGTGTCTTGTCGAACGAATAACCCTCTAGGTTTGGTAGCTAACCTAGAAACAACATTTTAAAGCAATTCAATGATATTTTCTATGGATGATAGATAAGAGAAAGATTGCAAAGGACCAACCTGGAACTTTCACTTGATCCTCGCTTGATTTCCCTCTCCTTTGGCTAATCCCATAACTCCTCCTCGTACTTAACACGCTTGGAGAGTACCTACACAACTACAAAAACAAAGAACTGTCAAAGCATCGTGATCTATCACAACATAAACATTATAGAATCAAAGATATAATGAACATATGAAAGCATTTGCAATTAAAACAATCAAATGGGAAAAATCTCGAAGAAATTTATTGATAATAAGGAGAATTACAACCCAGTTGTCTGATCCAACGCCATCCTCCTAGTTTCAATCCTTCTTCACCTCATGAACTAGCAAGAACACACCAACAATAATGCAATGCTCTCTCCTCAATACTGAAACTAGTAGCACTTGCTTACAATTCAGAACAATTCAGCCTTCTGATCTCTTGGATGGGAGATCCTTTTATAGATGATTGCAAGAGGGTGATTCATCTATGGGGATGATGAATGCCATTCCATTTGTTGAAATTAGTTCCACAAGAGAGGGGAATTGGAGATGGTTTCCTAGTTCCCTTGGTCATCCTTGGGCGAATTCAGAGAGGCAAGTGGCATAAGGGAAGTTTCTAGAAG
This sequence comes from Pinus taeda, assembly GCA_000404065.3. Lineage (NCBI taxonomy): Eukaryota > Viridiplantae > Streptophyta > Pinopsida > Pinales > Pinaceae > Pinus > Pinus taeda. The sequence continues at coordinate 34,245 of APFE031749112.1, forward strand.
ATTCCATGAGCAACCAACTAACAAACTGTCCCGGAATTTTGTCCATCCTCACCCATCACACCCTATAGAAGGCCTAAATAGTATGCATCACACTTTGACAGTGTAGCAGTCAGTGTGCATCTCACTTTGGCAGTGTAGCAGTCAGTATGGTTCAGTTTAGGCACTTTCTGGATGATTTCTAAGATGGAACTTTTGGGGAATGATGTATTCAAATGACTTAGTTCCTTTAGGGTATAAAACAACTCTTTTAGGGGTTGATGAGCCCTAATCCATCGACATATGATTTTGGGGTTCATGTGCCCAAATATGTCTATAATAAAGAGACCCATCCAAGAAATAGGCTCGACTGCCATATTATTAATTATTTGCCTTGGTTGTAATAAAAAACCTAAGATAAAATGCATATACTTTCGAGATGAACAAGTAAGTTAGACTTGCGATCTATTCAATTGCAAAGTGTATAATGGGTTTTTCATGGAAGGGAAGAGAAAGTGAATATTTAAAATAAAAGTAATAGTACTATCCTAGTAAAGACACACATATATATTTAAAAGAATAGTCAATTATCTTGAAAAGTAGTTCACAAATAAATAATTATCTTGCCAGTGATGCACAATTTAAAGATGCATACTAAAGCCAATGAAATAATTCATTTTCATTAGTATGTAGAAGCATAAACATACACTGCAAACAATGAAAGGATAGTCTTACAATCATCCACGACATATGTATGAATATGTGCCAGCTTCAAGGGATTCAAATATTTAAGTGAAGGTCCCAAGATACACAATTACAATGATACAACACTAGTTTCAATAGTGGAATGTTAAACCACCACTTTCTCCTCAAAAAAATAATCTGCTCTATTATGCCTAGCTTGAAAAGCCAAGGTAAAAAGTCCTTTTGCTTGAGCCATTAAGGTGTAGATATAACAAATGAGGTGACTCTCCACGTCCCTTGTGAATCTTGATGTTCCCTCATGACTCTTGAGCTCCCATGTGACTTTTTGAATTCCTATGTGACCTTTGAGATTCTACATAACTTTAGAACTTTGTAGTGGCTTTTCACATTTCATGTGGGACACTCGGGCTTCCACATATTTTACATTTTCTCATTTTTTCAAAAATAGAACATTACATTCCACATTTGTGGCAAAATACTATGACAACATATAATTTTAATGGGGACACTTTGAGAAGCCATTACTCGGGGACGGTGACATAAGACTTCATTGTAGACTATCAATGCCAAGCTCTTCTCTTTATTGTTGTCTTCACATCTTCATGATAGATCTACTTATACTTCATCTTCATCCTCCAAAAGGCCATTATGATATAAAGTCTTCCTTGTCATATTTATCTTCATCCATCTATCATAGTTCAATGTTCCTTTGTCTTTTTTTGTCTCACCTCCACAAGTGTCTTCTCGCAACATCTTCTTGATGTCCTCCTTAAGCAACAACTTGCCATGTTAGGGTCATAACACCTACAAGTGAATTTTACTCATGAAAAGACAATATCATTCCTAAATTCAACTACTCTACCTTGTTTATCATGTAGCATACTAATTATTATGGAAAATGTGCAAGATTGAGGAGTTCTTCTTGAGCGCAATGCATAGTGGCTGAGAGAGAGGCAGGTCAGGGGTTACACAGTGGGAAAATTTAGGAGGTGGGGAAGCATGATTGGGTACTATAACTATGCAGTCCATAAATTTGTCAGAAGGAGAGGATTAAGGCACTACATATTTGAGCACTGCAAGGGTCCAGGCAAGGTTCCACTATCCACTCTGATTATGCAGTGCATAAGGAAAGGCTAGGCTATTGCACATTGGGCAAATGCAACTGGCCGATCTGAGTGACTGAGCACTAGGATTATGCAGTGTACAATTGTGGGAGGATGTACTCTAGGACTGCATAGTGCATAGTTCTAGGAGGCAAAGAGTGATTCACTATGGTTTAGGATTGCATAATGAATGGTTCTAGGGGTCAAAGAGGTTAGTCGAAATTGAGTAAGTTGCAAAGAGAAATCCATAAATGACTAATTGGGATTCATGTGACAAAAGAGTAAGAATGAGAACATAATGAGGCTTGTACATAATCACACACTCAAAAGAAATCTCCCACATGTTAAAGAAACCCTTAGTACCTAAAACCAACATGCATTCACTGAAACAACAACAAGATGATAGTTACCTCGAAGTGCGAGACTTAAGATATGCTTCATGACACAGGTGTCGACTGCAAATAAAAGTGTGAAAGACCTTATAAATGGGCCTGATGCATATCCTCATGATAGATAGGATCAATTAATGCAGGAGAATGCACCAGAGTTTCCTCTTAAAGATGTGACAAAACTATCTTTCACAAAGAATGACATTTCCCTTAACAAAAGATGACACTTTCGATTTCTCTAGAAATGGACCTGAAAACTTTGAAATCAAGTATTATACCACTCTAGCAACTAGAAATGACAAATCACATGATCAAACAAAGGCTCAAATTTTTTAAAGTAGGCCAAAATTAGGGAGGTTTTATAACAGTGACAATAGGTAGGTATGACTCTTGCCTAGCGTTTTCTTCTGATACCTTAGATGAGAACATCCCATGTTATGTCTAGTCTATGAAACTCAACATCAATCAACATTTTAATTAGTCCCTACTGATACAACCCCACCTTGGGGTTCTTCTTCTTCCTCCTTACCAACGCAACCATCTTCGTCAGATATTTGAGCGGGTAGTAAGGCATCCTGAGGGGTTTGCACCATGTTATATGCATAAGAATAGAAATGCGATAATGTATCTCCCCTAACACATTACAATTTTTTGAATGAAAAAAAAATCCTATCATAAAGGAAGACGAGCTTCACATTGAATACCTTTTCTCAAGTTTGGCGGCGGGGATGGATTTTGTATAAAGGAATACCAACACTATATGTCAATCTTAATTTTTTTGGACCAATCTTCCCCTTCCCAAGAGAGTTTGGTAATAAAAAAAATCATAGGCTAATTAACCATTATGGTAGATTGTCTTACAATTTCCCACTCCTTGTTGAACGTTCAGGAAAACTCCAAAGATATGGCCATGTCATGCCCTTGGAATCGGTAGAGAAATTTAGCCCATCTAGCTTCCACAAGAACCTTCCAACCTTCAGGTCTAGTTTGGATGGTGTTGATGTTCTTTGGTTATACGTGATTAATGGCTCTCCCCATGGCTTCCTCATCTATAATCCCTACAAGAATAAATCAATCCCTACATTGTAATTCACCCCTGCAACCGTAACCTGTGGTGGATAACGATTTGAATTGATCAAATCATGGTAATGGAAAGTTTCTCGAGCTACAAAATTATTCACTTTACATGTTGCAGTATGTTGTCACTATAAGGTGGAGAACTATTCCATAATTGTGCATGATTGTGTACTCCATTATGTCGATTGGACACTGATGCAGATACCAACACATGAAGCGTGCAAGCCTAAATTATTCTTTATAAGGTATCAAACTCACAAGTTGGGGTATTTGGAATCTAATGGGTCACTTAGGTGGTAGTGGAATGGTCGAGTTAATATCCCAAATACAAAATGATATATGGTCTATAGTGGAATAATAGTGTGCTACACAAACATAGGCCTTGTGGTATGAGGTTAAGTGGGTCGAGAGGACATTAGGATGTGTGCTCTATAGTTATAAGGTTGGATGGAAATGTTTCCATGGAATGTATTAAGAATAGGAATTTGGATAGGATTTAAGCCAAATCGGTTTCCCCTCCATTATTTTAATATTTTAGTCCTTGGGCTAAAATAAAGAGTAGAGACGAGGATAAAAATGGTTTGAAATAAGGAATAGGATCAATACACTCAGGATGATGACTTTCTTTTCTCATGATGATGTTAGAAAAAAGAAAATGTTTTTTTAACAGATGAGTGAGATGACAAAATTCTAGGTACATATTATTATCTATTAAGTGTATTTAAAACCTTTCTTAAAGAAAAATTAAGAGACTAAAAAAGAAAGCACCTGTATTGTAGGCATAAATGCAACATTGCCATATTTGCTTGATATCTTGTGCATGTTATAAACGTGATTACGCATCCATCTTGGAAAAAAATATGTATATTCATTAGGTGACTTTTGTAGAAAAGATAGATGTAAGTAACTTAGTGAAAATTTATGGCATATGCCTATATATATATATATATATATATATAATTTTTTTTTTTATTTCTTTATTTTCCTTTTTTCAAACTCTGCCAGTCAATTTCCTAGTTTTCCAGCAAAAGTCTCCCACTACACCTTCTAGTAACGTTTTCACAGTTGATTTTTTTTTACCCTAGAAGACTAGTTTTCTAATACCACTATGTGCCAGAAGAGCCCAAGACCAATTTTTCACTCCTAGATATTCTCTCTCTCTCTCTACCTTACCAATAATTTGCATGTTGGCATGTTCCAGTAGGTCCTGGATGAATTCCTCTTTTGATTATGGAATTCGATATAGATGTAATCATTGTTTATTGGCCATTAGTAGGGTTCAATTATCATCAATACTGTGCAATTTAATGGAACCATTATCATAGACTATGTCGAATTTGTATGGCCCAAGCCAACAAGTGTAAAATTTACACTTGAAATACTTATATCTTGAATCAAATAGAAGATCCCAATATCAATTTTTCACTCCTAGATCTTCTCTCTCTCTCTCTCTCTCTATCTACCTTACTGATAATTTGGATATTGGCATGTTCCACTAGGTCCTGGATGAATTCCTCTTTCGATATAGATGTAACCATTGTCTGTTGTCCATTAGTAGGGTTCAATTATTATCAATAATGTGCAATTTAATGGAACCATTATCATAGACTATGTCGAATTTGTATGTCCCAAGCCAACAAGTGTTAAATTTACGCTTGAAATACTTACATCTTGAATCAAATAGAAGACCCCAATATCCTTCCTTAAACTTATTTTCCTTGATGAATCCATCATGTCATTTTACCTTTGTTGTTGAACAAGATTTGTTTGTTGAAATGAATCCTAGCGGAGCTCATCAAGATCATTAATATGATGCATTTTTTGTTGTTGTGCCTATGTAAGGTCCATTCCAACCTAAAGTGCAATATTTAAAGTTTTGATCTCTAATACAATTGGAAGTACTGTCTGTGTCCCATACACAAGCTCATAAGGGGCGAGGCTTGTAGTACTTATCTAGGTGATTTGATAGGCCCAAAGTGCCTCTGATAATTTTTCGGCCCAATCCTTATGATGTTGTAGGATTGTCTTTGTTAGAATAGATTCTAATGCTTTGTTAGTAACTTCCACTTGTCCATTTTCCTGTGGATGGTATGGAGTGGAAATTTACTGCTTCACCTTAAACTATTTAGTAATGGACTTAATCAATGAAGAAACAAATTAAGTTCCTTAATCTATAACAATCTCTCGTGGAACACCATAATGGAAAAAGATATCTTCATATAGAAATTCATTCATTGATTTTTCTATTGCCTTTGGTAGGGACTTTTGCCTCAACCCACTTGGTTTCATAATTTGTGCATACCAACATATATGTCATTTGTCTTGATGACCAGTTGACGAGACCTACAAAATCAAGAGCCCATTTCTTAAAAGGTTCTATCATGACCTGCGGTTGCAATGGAATTTTGTCTATTTGTACAAGTCTTCCCATCCATTGACACTTACTACAACTATGTACATACTTATTGGCATCCTGGAAATTGGTAGGCTATTAGTATCCCAGCCACAAAACATTATTTTCAATTCTCTTATTTGCAAAGTGTTCTCCACATGGCTCGTCATGAAATGGTTTAAGAATGTCATACATCTCATCTTCCCACACAACATAAAATCACAAGAGATGGCCCTGTGCAGAATACATACCCTTGAACCTAGTAATAAATAATACTATGTCGAATACTTTTTTTATTTTTATTTTCTCTTGGTGACAAGTGTTGCGGAAGCTTCCTTGCAGTAAAATAATTAGCAATATCTACATACTAGGGTGTATTAGTAGATAACGCGAACAAATGCTCATTAGCAAAGACATATTCTACCTGGATTGGTTTCTCTTCATTATTTAGACTTTGAGAGAAAGTTAGATACGACATTTTTTTTTTCGTGTTTGTCAAAGATAGTAATATTGAATTCCTAGAGAAGAAGGAGCCATCTAGTAACTCTACCATTAGTGATAGGTTTATTCATAGGGTAATGTATGGAAGAGTGATCAATGTGTACAAATAATGGGTATTCAGTGATATAATGATGAAATTTATTAATAGCATGCACAACAATGAGAAGTAATTTCTTAGTTACTGTATAATTTTGTTCAATTGGGATAAGATTTTGGCTACTATAATAATTTGCAAAAGGTCATTGGTCCTCCTTCTATCTTAACATAGCTCCAATGCATGTGTCAGAAGCATTGGTATATATATGAAAAGGAAGGGACTAGTTATGTCCCTGTAAGACAGGGTTTGTAGATAATTTTTCCTTTAAAGTTTTGAAAGAAGATTGACATTTATCAGCCCAACAAAACTCTACATATATAGTTAATAAACAAAATAGGGTAATGCTACATTAGTAAAATTTTCTATAAATCAAGGGTAGTACCTCGCATATCCTAAGTAACTATGGACATTCTATTTTAGCAGGGTCTACTTTTATCCCTTCACATGATACATGATGTCCCAACATTGTGCCCTCAGTGAGAAGAATTTGACACTTTTCGTTGATAAGGGAAAGGTTAGTTTCCTTGCATCAAACTAAAATCTTTTCGAAACTACTTAAAACCATAGTGAATTCATCCATGTAGATTTCAACACACTCATTGATGAGTTAGTAAATATATTGAGGAAAACCCTCTGAAATGTAGCAGGATCATTACATAGGCCAAATGAAAGAAACTGATATGAATTTGTTCCTCAAGGACCGGTGAATGCTATCTTTTCTTGATCTTTAGGGGAAACTTGAATCTAGTTATATCCACTAAATCCATCAAGAAAAGAGAAGGATTTATTCCCTACTAGGGTATTGAGAACTTGGTCAATGAATGGCAAGGGAAAACAATCCTTTAGATATTTTTTTATTCAATTCTTGATAGTCTAAACATACTTTCCATTTACCATTCTTTTTAGGCACAATAACTAGTGGTGAGACCCATTGACTCTTAGAAATAAGATAGATGAAGTCCACACTGAGTAATTTCTGAAGAACCTCTTTAAACACGTCCTTAAGGGTGGGGTTCATCCTCCTTTTAGGTTTCCGAATTGGTCGATCATATTCTTTGATGTAAATGCAATGGGTACATAAGTTCGGTTTAACTCCTTTCATATCAGTGTAGTCCCATGCAAAAGCATCACTATGTTTCTATAACATTTCAATAAGTATCTTTTGTTGAAAAATATCTAATTTATTTTTAATATTTAAGGGTTTTCTTGGGTAAATTTCAATAGGATGGGAATGTTATTTAGAAATGTTTGTTCCATATTATCCATATGTTGAATTAATTTAGCAAGGGAATAGTTCTCTTGAGAATGCTTCTCAGAAAGGTGTGCAAGACGTAAAGGGCTAGGTATATGAGGTCGAGTTATAAAGGTTCATATTGCATCATCCTTAGTCTTCTCTTTAGGAACTGCAACTTGGTCAAGAGTAAGGAGGGGTTTAAATTCCCCTTCATTGTTGTCTTTAGGCCAAAGGGAAGTTTCATTGTGAGGAATAGTCTTGCCCAGAGGATAAAGAACCAATATCTTAGTGAAATTACCATGTGAGATATTCATATTTCCATATCCATAACTTATATATCCACTTGTTATAACTAATAATAACCTTCATAAAAGCAAAGGATATCGTCCAAGGTTAGTCTTGGTTTTAGGATCATAAATTCAACAAGTTATTCCCAAGAATATTAGAAACAACTATATCTTCCAGGACACCTTCTGTCTTGATAGTAGATTAATACCCCAATTAAAGTATTGTTGGTGTTGGTCTTGGAACTGATAATTGAAGTTTTTCCATGGTTTCCTTGGTCATCACATTAATACTTACCCATAGATCAATAAAAGTATTGGGTATGTGGACGTTGTTAATGCTAATGCTCACAACTGGGATTCTAGGATCCATGTTGCTTAGATACAAAAACTTCCCCCAACATCATATCTCCCATTTTTTTGATTACCTGAATAGTTTTGGGATCCTTCTTTTTCCTTCCTGGCCTCTTGAGACATAGTTCTCTAACTTCCCTTGCATAAATTGGAATATCCTTTATAGCTTGGAGAAATGGAATTTTAACACAAAAATTTTTAAGATCTCCTAAAATGCTGAACTCTGATTATATAGGAGATTTTTCCACACATAGCCTCTCAAGCTATGGGGGAACCATTTCTTTTCCAAATGCAGGCTCAAGAGGAAAGGACTTATGACTGGAATGATCTAATAGTTCAAAATCCTCTTCATCCTCCTATTCCTGAATTAAAATACCAACCAAGTTATTGATTACTTTCCATGATTGTAAGTGGATGTCTTGACAATCAATGGAAGTAATAGCATATGTCGAAAAAGGGGGCAATTCAACATTGTAGGTGGGCCGTGTTGAAATTTGTTTGCAAGATTGAATTTCGAATCATGATATTTACTTGTGAATGTTGATATATGTTTTTCCATTTAGCATTTACTTCATTCATTAGGTCATCAAGAAATTATACAAATACAATGCACAAAAGACAAGGAACACCAGAAATTAAGCCAAAGGCTAGGGGAAAACCCATCAATCCTTTCCTTATATATTTTTCGTCAACAAGATAAATCCAAGTCAAACTAACCAGTGATCCAAATTGTCAAGTTAGCCCTCCAAACTCTGTTATATTTTTTCTATAAGATAGTAAACGAGTCTGCCAAATGCTTATCCTTATATATTTTGTATCACAATGCTTTAGGTTGCTCACATTACTAAAAAATAATAGTATTCCTGTAGCTCATATTCCACGGAGATGATAGTATTATTGAAGCTCACATTAAAAAAATATGAGAGTCTTTCTGAAGCTCACATTATATATAAATTATGGTCTTTCTAAAGCTCATATTACATAGAGATGATGATCTATCTAAAGCTCGCATAACACACAGGAAATGATGTCTCAAGTAGCTCAGATCCATAGAATTGTAGTCTCACAAGAAATAATATTCTTCCTGTAGCTCATATTCCACAGAGATGATAGTCTTCTTGAAGCTCACATTACAAAAATATGTTAGTCTTTCTGAAGCTCACATTATACAAAAATTATAGTCTTTATGAAGCTTGCATTACACAAAGATGTTGGTCTATCTGAAGCTCACATTACATAGAGGAAATGATGTCTTAGGTAGCTCAGACCCATAGAAGTGTAGTCTCACGGAAATATCAAATCCACAGAGGTATAATGTCACATAAAAACTCGAATCCACATAAGTGATGATCACAAAAGTATAATCCTCAGGAAACTCGCATGTTACAGATAGAGAAGGAACCATGGAAGCTCGTATCATTATAGAAGTATAATGATATAATAAGTTCACATACCACAAAAGTATAGTGCCACAGAGAACTCGTATACCACAAAAGAATAACTTCAAATTGTCTTCCATAGATTAGATATGAATTGGTTTCCAAGAGATGGAGAATATATGCCAATAGATAGTTATTCATTCATATGAAGGGACACATCCTTTGGGAAAGTTGACTTGTCTTTCTAGGTGGCTGAAATGGAAAATTGGAGGGACAAATGATGCTTTTCAAAATTTTTAATTTTCTTCTTTTAAAAGGGTCATGAAAAACATGCCCTTTTACATATTTATTTTGACAACAATAAAGCATGAAGAACATGTTAGAAAATACTAACTTTTTCTTCTTTTATTTTTACATAAAATACATATTGATACATTGACAATTATGAAGACTGAACCTAGTTACAATTCCAATGCTCACTCTTAATTAGGGAGGTATTCATAATGATTCATCGAGAAATTCTCAAGTTGAATACTTCTATAAGAAATGATCTATATTGATAAGCATCTTTGATGATAACATCATCATAACCAACATTGTCAAAATATCAAGGCCTTGACAAGTAAGCTTTATCTCTCGACTAGATCAGAGCACAATGCTAGGAGGCATTCAATAGGACATCACCACCTCTGTGAGGCACATAATACACCTAGGTTCACCAAAGTATGTCCTCATGGGACCATTTCCTAATCTATTGTCAAAATACTTGACCTAAGGAAATATCAGTCCCCCAGACCATTATTATACTAGATCAATGTATTTGACTCACAGTTGTGAAACATGGTCATAGTACATGTCTCAAGAATGTTGTTCCATGATGCTTATCCAATCCACCACTCTCCTTGTCTGTGTTCATGTACTATACTTATGGTTGTTTGTCCTGGTCATAGTACATGACACATAGAGAACAAGGTGCCCAACCTCACTCCCTCTCAACTTGGGAGGAGAAATCCACAAGCCTAGGCTTGTATTGGAAGTCTTCATACTTCCCTTACAACAATTATTTGTTTATCTATGGAGATCTATGATAGATTCTCAGCTCATATATGCACCATACTCTTGAATGATAAAACACTTCGACTTTCCATGAGAAACTAGGTTCTCTGACAATCTTTACATAATATTATGATTGAATCCAACATTTCATCAAATAGTCCATCAAACATTTTGCGGAGCCAAACTACTTCACAGTTAATTGTTGAAACTGCCATATCTTTTGCATCTACAATGCAACATAATCCTACTTCATGATTTTCTAAGAAACCATACCGGATCCAAACCATTAGTAATATCTCTACTCATTATCAACATTGCCAAACCCAATCAATGTATCCTCAAGTTCCAAGTTGCAGTGTAAAATCATTCATGTCAATTTCTACTTCCAGCCCCCTTTGAAGTCAATATTTCTTTCTTTGACTCTTGAGTCCTTCTTTCCCAAAATACAATATCTTCTTTAATCATGAGGATCATTTTGAATATCCTTGGATAGCCTTTCTCATTGAGGCAATTTTATTAACATGATCCTCTCCCTCTTACTGGGAGAACCTTCTTGCTTCATTCTATAATCAATCAAGGCATGCTTTAAGTTGCCAACTCTTTGGCTTTTCTTCTAGTCCATATCTGGAAAGTCCTATTTGTTTTAGTTCTTTCATTTGTTGCCAATGTTTGTGAAACTCTTATCATTGACCTGTAACCTTATTAGGAGGCTATGGAGGAACAAATAAAATTAAGCAAAATACATAGATAAGAGACTATCTAAGGACAATAAAAACAACATAAATTAAAGAAAGGAGATATAAAGTACTTATCTTTTGAGAAAAGAACCAACTCCTTCTTAATATTGTAGTTCCTGTAATAATATTTATTCTCACATCAAGGTGATGCCAGTTCTGTCATTCGTAAGAGCTAGGTTTTCTTCTTTTAGCCTAAAAAATTAGTCCTAGGGTTTTTGTTTCTAGGGTTTTATTAGTTCATAATTTTGCTAGGGTTTACAAACCCTATATGGTTCAATATCCAAAGTCTTCAAGACCCGTCATCTTTCAAATTGCAAGTTCTACATATATACTAATGTGTTAGTTACAAACCCTAGAAATGTTATTGACAAGCCTTTTATACTTGAGATGGAGTTCATTGATATTTTGTTCATTGATTATCTAACCTTTATCATAAAACTTAGTTTTATGCAAGGGAAGGATCTTAATTCTTATGAGAGCGACACCTAACATATCAATTATGTCTTTGGCCTCAAGAGAGAACATGACTTATTATAAAACATGTTAGTTTACACTTTATGTTATTTATTCATAACCTAGTAGACTTTGAAATGGACTTACAATTTATAAGAACAAAATATTATGCATACCTCTTCAACCTTACATGTTTAACTCTTTAGTCCTTCCGACTTTGGCCATATTACATGCTTATAATAAACTTGTCTTGTAGTAGCACTCTTCATGGCCCAATAGAGCCACCATAAATTTTTTGTTCCTTGAGGCTACTCGTGCCTTCAATCTGCAACCATAAAAGCCTATCAACCCTCCTGTAGCAATCAACTAGGACTCTTGGTCCTTCTTCTATAACAAATATATCATGGCCCTTTTTATGATGAAGAACAGAGCTAACGTTATGCCTATTCTAGACATTTTCTTTAACAAGAACTCAAATGCAAAACTACATAATGAACTTCTCATAAATTTAGCTACTTCAACACTTGGATTAGTCCTCCATAAGCTCGACTAGATCACAGAGGAGAGAAGAGAATTCAATTATTCCTTTTATCTGCTTCTAAACTAGATTTGTATGCCCATGGTTATCTTTTATAACCACTAAAAAATGAAGGCAAATAACTATGGATTCGTTTCAAACTTGTCACTGATGTAACTCACTCGATTCAAACTTCTGATCTGGATTCACATAGGAATCATACTCAGAATTTTAGGCTAGAATTCAAATTGTGATAACAAGAATTTTGTACTTAAAATTTGGTTTTGAGCTTGGTCCCTTTGTATGATCATGTAGCTTCATACTTCAGATAGGAGAAGTCTTGGATAACCTTAGTCTCAAATCTAGAGGTTGACCAATTTAATCCCATTTAGGTCTTGAATAAATTTAATTTCACCATAGAGATTTATTATGAAACATTATAGTATTAATCCTTCCAAAGGAGCTCAAATCATTTGGATTATTAATACTTGCATTGTCGTATAATGTTACATATTTTGACCTCAATCAATTCTTCAACAAATTCTAATCTTGAACTTGATACCTTCCATCACAGAGACATACGAATTCCTTACACAACCTTGTTACTTTATACAGATACCCAAAATTGATTACATAATCGATTCATGTTTCATATTTGGATTATCAAGGAGTTTTGATCATGCTCACTTTCAGTTCCTTCTAGTTCGAACTCAGGTTAAAGACAAAATGCTTACAGAACTTCGTTCTCTTCTCAAAGTTTGGATTTATGAGATAGGCCTCAATACCTACTTCAGAAGTTTGAACTTTCTTTTCAATGATGCTAGAGCGAGAGGGAGACAAGGTCTTTTCGTCCATGAGATTTTCCTTGTTATCTTTCTCTAGACTGCTCTTTGATCTTCCTATCTCTGATACCATGTCGAAATTCATTTGCAAGATTGGATTTATAATCATGATAATTACTTGTGACTATATGTATATATATATTTTCATTTAACATTTAATCCATTCATTAGGTCATCAAGCAATTATACAAACATAATGCACAAAAGACAAGGAACACCAAAAATTAGCCTAGAGGCTAGGGAAAAACCCAAAAGGGGAAATTCCATCAATCCTTTCCTTATAAATTCTTCGTCAACAAGAGAAATACAAGTCAAAATAATTAGTGATCCAAAGTGCTAAGTCAACACTCAAAACTCTGTCATGTTTTGTCTATAATATAGTCAACTAATCTCCCACATGCATGTCCTTAGATGTTTTGTCCCACAATTCTTTAGGTTTCTCACGTTACTCAGAAATAATAGTCTTCCTATAACTCATATTCCACAGAGATGGTAGTATTCCTGAAGCCTGCATTACAAAAAGATGATGGTCTTTCTGAATCTCGCATTAGATAGAGATGATGTTTCTGAAGCTCACATTACATATAGGAAATGATGTCTCAGGTACCTCGAATCCACGATAGCGTAGTATCATAGAGAGCTCAGATCCACAAAGGTATACTGTCACAAACAAACTTGAATCCACATAAGTAATGATGACAAAGGTATAATATTCAATAAAATCACATGGCATAAATAGAGAATGTGCCACATAAACTTGTATAATTACATAAGCATAGTTCCATAAGAAATTCACATTCCACAAAAAAATATAGTGCCATGGAGAACTCGTTTACCATAGAATAATAACTTCAAATTATCTTCCATAGATTAGATCCGAATTGGTTGCCAAAATATGGAGAATAGTTTCCAATGTTTGTTCATGTGAAGAGACACGTCCTTTGGGAAGGCTAACTTGTCTTCTTGAGGGATGGCTTGGAAAATTGGAGGGACAAATGATGCTTTTCAAATATTCAAATTTGCTTCTTTTACAGGGGTCACAAAGAACATGCCCTTTCATATTTATCTTTTGAAAAAAAATAAAGCATGAAGAACATGCTAGAAAACAATAAATTTTTATTCTTTTATTTTTTTTTACGTAAAATACATATTGATACAATGACAATTATGAAGACCGAACCTAGTTACGATTCCAATAGGTTGTACTACTTTATTATTCAGGTTAAAGGTAAAGTTTGGGAAGGTAATTGATGTCTCTATGGAGTTTGAGAAGGTTGATTAGAAAGTATATGAAGTTTTTGCAAATGTGCTTAATGTGGAGCTTGTGGTACCATATTTCCAAAGGGTTAAGGTCCTTTCCAGCCTTGGGCCTAGCCTTGATTTTGCATTTGAGGGGGCCATTGTGGCCATGGAATAGGATGATACCATCCAAAAGTTGGATTAAATTATTGGGAAGGCTTGGATGATGTAGATCCAAACAATCGAGGGGGCCAAGGTTTATTTTGAGCCACAAAACATATTTGCTCAGTCTCCTCATTAGCTTCTTGAAACAGTGCCTTAAGTCCTAGTAGAAAAGGACAAACCTAAGTGGAATGTTTATGCTTGAAAATATTACATGTCTTAACACCATTTAGAGGGAGTTCTTGAAGGGGGTGTTTCTTTTGACATTTGGAGCAAAATATGGACAAAGAAAACTAAGCTTCTTCGTTCTTCTTTATCACTTGCAGGGTGTCTAATTGGGAGCTAAGTTTACTAAGGATATTAGTTTTGAAATTATATAATAAGTTCCCTAGCTTAACTTTAGTCACCCATGTCCCACCTGACCTACTAATTCTAGAGACCAAATCCCGAGAATTATTTCCATATTTTTAGCTCCTTCTAGAATACCAATTATAGAGGTCAGAGATGTCCCCATATGTTAATAGAGAAACATATTTTTCTCCTATGAGGTTCAATGTTTCAAGATAGTCCCATCATATTCTTTTAAGAAAAAGGATATGAATGGTTTTTGGGTCCAAAGTATTTTGTTTTTTCCTTTATAAATTATATTGGAACCTCTCCATGTGATCCTCTAGACTTTCATCATCTTCTTGGGATGTTTTGAATATTTCTTCTTTGATATATTGAAATTTACAATAGTCCTGATATTTATTCATAATTGTTTTCTTCATATCATCACAAGTTCAAATGGATTTTTCCCTTAGTACCATGAACGATCAAAGGGTTGCATATTTCATAGTAGCAAGGAATAATTTCAATTTGGGCATCCAATGAATAATCATAACTACGACAAAGAAGATCAAACTCAAATAGAAAAGTATTTGGATCCTCCTTTTAAAGGCCATCGAATTTTGAAAGGGAAGAAAGAGGAATGTTATTTATTTGAACCAACCCATGATGATCTTGGATTGGGAATTCAAAAGTGATAGGGCCTTTTTTACTAGGCCCATTTACATCTTCATCTGCCATATTTTCTTTTCTTCAATGCTTGGGGTTTTGAATCTTATTGGAACCTTTGGAACTTTCTAGTTCCTCTTCCAATATAATCTCTTCCCTTCTTGATGTCTTCCCTATTGTACTAGTTTGAACTTGGGTGACCTATAAAGGATTTTCCTTTCCCTTCTCACATGCCAGAATGTTAGTTTGAGTGGCTCCTACTGAACTGCTTGGGGTTTTAGCATATTTTTTCTTCCTTATAAATATGGTGTTTTAATGCATCTAGCAGGCCCTAATGCAAAAAAATAATAGGGACATAGGTTACTGATAGGGGTAATCAATGATCCCTTTGGTTGCTTTTAGCCCTGATATCTTTTGTACTAATTATGTGAGGAATATTAAATCTTTTGAGTGCCTCCCCGATAACGGTGCAAAAAATGATGGTGTATTTATATGATTGATTATTTTAGCAGAGGTTTTGGCTACATAATCATTTTAATTGTTAGATCAGGGTTGGTAGACTTGTGAGTCTATGAAAAGTAACTTATTTTTTTAATGACATAATTGTAGTTCAACTGATCTCACTTGGGGGAATCGTGAAATCATGGTTGGAGGGAGCTTGAAACCCTAACAATGGAGAGATGGCATAGATGGTTATGGGAAGACGACAACGACTGCTGGGAGGCCGTACACACCACAGATGGCGACGCACAGAGGTAAGTGTCATGGCAGGGAGGGCAACTGGAGGGTAGTTTTCATGAGGACATGATGCATTGGGAATGGTGAGAAAGGGAAATGGGGGTATAGGGACCTAGGAGGATGGAGGCAGGTTTTTTTCATTTTGGTTTTGTTAACAGCTATGCTATCGACAGTAAGAGACTGCATGCCCCCGCAGAAGGTGAAACTACATACTAGGTTCTGGGGAGATTAAAAACTTCTAACAGTGGGAGAAACCATGGTCAACCAATGGGACTCTGTTGATCTAGATCCCAAACCTAGGGACATTCTGTCGGTGTGGGGATTGGAAGTCACAAACCAGAACATAGAGAAGTATATTCATCTAGTTGGACCGCCAGGCAGGAAGAGGTGTGGCTCGGGGGAGGGATGGAGACAGGGAAGAACATTAGGGCTACTTGAGGAAAGCCTATGCATGTCTAAATTGGAGAGCTGGGGAATAGTCAGGGAGACCAAAGGGAGGCACGAGCATTTGGTTGCATTGAAAGGCTGCACGGTGGGAGAAGGGGGTGGTTTCCAAGTAGGTAACCTGCACTATAGTCCACTCAAAAAAAAATTCTTGGGAGGGCTAGAATACATTATTATCAGTTCTGGGTTTAAGGGGCAGGGGGGATTGAAATACTTCCTTTTGGAAGATTTGGGATCGACAGAAGCCGTAAGAGGGAAACGGTTGGATAGTACTGCCGCATGCAGAAGCCCTCTGCAATTGCAAAGAGGGGGATATTTCAGCCAAGAAGGGATTTCATTCTCGAAGTTTCCAGGGTTAAATGGATGGGGGGAGACTATTAACGGCTTTTGAAAGAACTTTGAGGCTAGGAAGGGGGAAAACTGTGATCAACAGGGGTTTTTTTTGGCTCCTCCCTTATCAACATTCTGGGAAGGTTTACTCGGGAAGAGGGTTTTTCAAAAGTAGGGGAGATACCACATATGGTGGGAGAGGAAGGATAGGTAGGGGAAGGAGGTCTAAACAATCTCAAGAACATTTGGTCGGAGAGGCAGTCAGAGACACTCCAAGCAGTAGATATCGCGGAGGAGAACATACCAGGGTTTGGGGAAGGGGGGAGGCACAAGAAGACATGGGAGAAGCATAAGAAAATAAGCTAATAAGGAAAAAAGAGATAACGCCAAATATGGTACTAGGAGTTGATCTTCAGATCGACAAGCTATGGAGGTAGCAAAGTTAACCTTGGTTGGGAGGGCTAAGGGGAAAAAGTATTCAACAAACTACATATAGGAATGGACTGCTAAATGTTGGCAGGAGGTTCCAAACAAATCCTATGAGGTATCAACCCTAGCTAGGGGTTTGTTCATGATCAAATTTTCTAAAAAGGAAGCCCAGGAATGGGTGTTTGAAAGAAATTGGAGCTTTGGGAAAAGTCAAATCCTATTTAAAAGGTGGAACCCCTTATTTGATGTTCAAAGAGAGAAGGTGGATGAAATCCCAGTATGGGTAAGACTTCCAAGACTTCCACCTCAACTATGGGTGGAGTCAGTTTTCCAGGCAATCAGGAATAACTTGGGATGCTTCTTGGAAGCCATAATGTCATTTGTGCACATTAGGGATAAAGGACTAGCCAAAATACTGGTAAGTTTAAACCCTAGGGAAGAGATGTCAGAGGAAATCAACCTCAAGTATAAGTATTTCTCATATACTTAGATGATTGATTATGAACAATTTTCATTCCCATGCCATTGTTGTCACAAATACGGACACCTTGCAAGAGAATGCCCTCTGGGATTCAAAAGAAGAAGAAGGCAGAGAAAGGAGGGGGGAATGATAGAAAATCAAGTGGAGGAGGAAAAGAGGAAGGGAAATCCTAAAGTACGAGGGGAAAGGATGGAAGAGGATAATATTTAGTTGGATGCAATGAAACTAAGGATATGCATATTGAGGAGAGGCTTGTCCAAGATCAAGAGATTCAGGGGGAGATAGTTCGGGCATAGACAATGGAGGGAGAAGGATTGATTTATGCAAATCAGTCGGAGGGTACGGTTTTGGAACCTATCCCTTCTTTTAATTCATCCTTGTTGTCTATTCTCAACTCTTTATCAAAGCACGGTCCTTCTAGGCTGCTGAACTCAGAAAATATCCATGTAAAAAATGTAAACAAAACCCTGGATATCATTATTACTTCTATCCTTGAGATTATTCTAAACCAAAGTCTTGGGTCAATTATTGAGACTCCTAGTCTTCACTATGCCCTTTCAAAGAAGCCCCATTATAACCTCAGGCCTCGAGAAAAGAATATTATCCCTTGGGAAGTAGTGGGGGGATTGGGGGTTCAATCAATATCGGTTGGACCTCGAAAATCTAGAGGATGGAAGACAAATATTTCAAAGGCTCAGTTAAGAGCAAATATAGACATAGATGATGGGAAATAACTATGCATTTCAGGTGTGCTTAGAGCAACTGTTACACAAAAATATCGTCACCTTGATTATTTGCAGTCGGTGTAGGCCTATCATCACCTATACCAGCTTCCTAAGCAAGTCTTAAACCTCATCTCTTCAAAACAAGCTTGA
>APFE031749112.1:53224-95835 GCA_000404065.3 Pinus taeda
TATGTAAAGGGGAAGGTGCGTACCCCTGTAAAAGTCAAAAGGCGCAATCTTTATCTTAAAAAACTCATCTTGGGTTAATTCTAGAGTTTTCTAAAAGCATTAGTTACGTGGATTGTTCGCTCCAAGTGGTTCATGCATCCCATCATAGGAGGAACTAATCCCTTGTTGAGAGGAGTTATCCCTTTGAAGGAGGACTCTATCCCTTTGAAGGAGGAGCTGGTAACTGATCTCCATTGCACTATAAATTGAGGCATTGGGTCAGTGGCCAGGGAGGTTAGAAGCTGAACTTTTGAGGGTAAATGCTAGTGAAATCAAAACTTCCTATTTGAGCTTAAGAGGAGAGATCACATACCTTTTTGGCCCCATTAGGGAGTGAGTGAAGCTTGTCAAAGTAGAGGAGACTTCTTGTTGGACCCTGGAAGGAGCTTGTACAGCGTCAAGGCAAAGGTTGTAAGGTTCTTTTCTTTTGAATTAATACAATCAAGCTCATTTTTCTCAACAAGTATCTTATGCTATTTGTTTCATGGACTCCTTGACTTTCATGTTAAATATGTTTTATAATATTGGATATTTAGGTACTATTTAATCGTTTGCCTTGTTTGTGCTTGCAGGTTTGCGACGAAGGAACTTACTTGGATCAAAGGAGCGAAGGCATCTCCGAACTTGCGTTGGACAGGAGGTAGGCCCTTAAACACATTTGTTTTCCATTACTTATAAAGCGCATTTAGAGAAAGATAGTGTCTGGTTGGTTTGTTTGTCATTAGGTGTTCATTAGATTCTAGGAAGGTCTGTCTTGTCCGCAAGAACGACTAATTCCGCGCGACAACAACACAAAATCCCTCCCTCAGTTTCAAATGATCATTATGTCCTTTAACTGTAGAGGGTTTGCTAGTGCCCCTAAAAAACTTTCCTTGAAGGCCCTTATAAATTCCTATAATCCTGATGTGCTTCTTTTGCAAGAAGCCCTAGGATCCGGTGAGGAGATTAGTAGAGCCTTACATAAATGTTTCCTAGGTGGTCTTTCAGTCATTAGAAGCTAAAGGCATATCTGACGGATTGGATACAGGAGTGAAAGAAGGAAGGTTGAAGGTCCTTTCCACTTGGGAATTTGGACAAGCTTTGGGTGTGGAGTTTTACTCACTGGAGCTTTGCACCAATCTCTTAATTCTAAACATATATGGGCCTTGTCAGGATAGGGTGATTTACTAGAACATTTTTTTCTCAAAACCTTTCATGGATAATCCGAACTTGGTAATAGGGGGGGACTTGAATTTCTCACTAGGTCTTTCAAAAATCCGGGGACTATCAACTCATGTCGACCCTTTGAATGACTTCTTCATGAACAAGACAAGTTCCAGGAAACTGATGGACATCAACCTGATCAAGCCCAGGCAAACATGGAGGAATAGGAGAACAAGGGAAGTAAGGGTGGCTAAGAGGCTGGACCATTTCCTCCTTAGAGAAGAAGTGATGGCTAGGCTTCCAGTCTTTAGACATTGGGTGGGGGAAGGAGGAGACTCAGACCATCTTCCCATACTGCTAGAAATGAAAGGCACTAAAAAAAAGCATGGTTCCCCGTTTATGTTCAATCCTTCTTGGCTAAAAGATGAATCTCACAACAATCTGTTCGAGGTCAGGAGCTAAGGATCAGGACAGGGATAAAAAATTTTCATTCATGGAGAATCTAAAATGTATGTAAAAGGAATCTATTAAATCGGTCAAAATTAAGAAATATAAGGAAGAAGTAGAAGTAAAGAAGATAGGAGAGGAATTAGACTTGCTGGAGAGCCCAGAAGAGGACGGATATGAGAGATAAGTGAAAAGGTACAGGATCAAGCAACTGGAATCCAATCGAAGAAATATTCTCACAATCAGGGAAGAGTAGCAGAGACTAAAAATTAGAGAAATTTGGTTGACAGTTGGGGATGAAAATTCAAATTTTTTCCAGAACTATGCAAAAGGATGGAAAAATATAAACACAATCTGGAGTTTAAAATCAGAGGAAGGGAACCTGACCAAGTCTTTTGAGGAACAATCCCTCCTCGTAAGGAACCACTTTAAAAATCTATTCAAAGCTCCAGCTAAGGTGTCTATTGCCGACGTGGTTAGGACGACTCAAAAATACCCAAGGTATATGGAGGAGGAGGATAATGAAATCATCACGGGGGAAGTTAAAAAAGGGGAAGTTGAAGGAATCTTAAGGTCAATTCATAAGGATAAGAACCCAGGGCCGGACGGATGGATTGTGGAGTTTTTCAATATTTCTTTAAGGCTATTGGGAATGAACTTACTGGGGTTGTTGAAGAATCCTAGGTGAAAGGGTCGATATTTGAAACTTTCAATGCCATATTTATAGCCCTATCCTCGAAGAAGGAGGACCCTTCGCCTTTTGAGGACTTCAGACCAATATCACTGTGTAACTGCATTTACAAAATTATTACAAAAGTAATTGCAGTAAGATTGAAACCTATTCTCTCAAGCAACATATCAAAAGAGCAATTTGGGTTCCTGGATGGAAGGCAAATGCATGAAGTAGTGGGGGTGGCACAAGAGACTTTACATAGCATAAAAAAGAGCTGGAGGAAAGGTGTTATTGTCAAAATAGACCTCTCCAAAGAATATGATTGTATTAGCTGTACATTTGAATGTTATTGACTCACTTGGGGTGCAACATAGGGTTCACAAATTAGGTTATGAGATGTATGACAAATATCAGCTTTACAGTCATGATCAATGGGGTGGCCACATCTTTCTTTCAGAGCCAGAGGGGCATTCATAAAGGATTCCCCCTATCACCACTACTCTTTCTCCTAGCAGCAGAGGGGATCAGTCAAATGATCCTTGAAGCAAGGAGAAGAGGTGATATAAAGGGGATTGAAGTGGCTTTCAACCTTCATATATCCCATTTGTTGTTTGTTGATGACATACTTCTCTTCAGTAATGGAAGCAGGAGTGAAACTCGTCATCTAAAATTAATCCTAGATATGTTTCTAAAAGCTACTGGTATGTGTATCAATATACAAAAATCCTCCTTGATACTTGAAGTTTTCTCAAGGGTTGCGACTAGAAAGATAATAGAGGATCTCCCTTTTGACGAAAATAAGGTATCAGATAGTTTCAAATATTTGGGGTTCCACTTAAAGCTTGACTCTTATAGGAAGCAGGATTGGTTCTGGTTGGTTGTGAAAATTGAGAATAGGATAAAGCACTGGAGTTATAAATGTTTATCGAGAGCAGGAATGCTAGTTTTGATGAAATTAGTCATCATGGCAATCCTTGTCTACTATGCGGCACTTCATGGGTGCCCAAAGGAATTCTTGGAAAAGTAAGGAAAGTCTACAGTAGATTCTTGTGGGTTGGCTCAAAAGAGGACTCCGTCCTCCCATGGGTGGCTTGGGAGAAAGTGGCTAGACCGAAGGAATAGGGGGGTGGGGTATAAAATACCTCACAACTTTCGCCCCATCTCTAGTAGAAAAACTGGGATGGAGGCTGTTATCAATGGAAAATTTATGGACGAAGGTGGTCAAAAGGAAATACATTGATCCAATCCCAATTGATGAGTGGATCAGAAATCTGGAAAAGAGAAACTCCCAAGCATATGTGGTGCGTAAATAAACACTGGACTCGATCAAGATAATCGAACAAGGCCTCTCCTGGCAGGTGGGGAATGAAGAGCAAGTAAGGGTGGGGTAGGACCCATGGGTGGGCTGTAACGAAGGACTTTCCCTCTCTCCAGAAACAATCAACCATTTGAAAGCAAGATTAGTATATAACTTGAGTCAAATAGAGAAGGTTGGACATTCAATAATCTGGCATCAAGCCTGGTTATCCTGGGGAATCTTAATCTCGAAGCCCAATGGGAGGAGAAATGGCAACATTTTACTATGGAACTTTAAAGGTCGAATGGATGACTGAGGAACTGGACAGACACCCTGAGATGGGTTCATGCTCCCATAGGCAGATACTCCCCAAAGTACGGTTACAACTATCTCATGTCTAAGAAGGGATGGGAAAATCCAGAATGGGGGCAAAAATCTATTTGGAAATTGAAATGTCCAGGAAATCAAGAATGTTTCTTTGGTGTATACTAAGGAACAAGATTCCAACATGGGACAATCTTAAGAATAGAAATAAGATGGGACCAGGCTGGTGCTCTTTGCGCAAAAAATAAGAGGAATCGGTACAACACTTGTTCCTAAAGTGTCCTTTCAACAGAGGAGTATGGCTCGAAACTTCGAGGTTAACAAAGAAAAATCAGAGATGGGATGGATAAATTATTAGAGAGGTGTGGAACAATTGGTGGAATGACACTTCAGAGGAAAATCTGTGAAACTTACCTATAATAATAGTTTGGGGCACTTAGCGAGCCCGAAACAAGAAATTTTCAAGGATCAGGATCCATCTTATGAACACATTGCGATTGAATGTGCATGAATTTATGAAAACATACCAATACCAATCCCAAAATCAAATGAGAGGGGGAGTAGGGAGGAATAGATCAGGGGCGATATCCATTGGGATTTTTTTGACGGGGCCTCTGATCAGAGGAACATTTGTGGGGCAGGAATCGTAATCCACCTAAGGAACATCTGTGGGGCAGGGATTGTAATCCACCTAAATGCTCAAAAATTCTTAAAAGCCTTGGTGGGGTTTGGAGCAGGAGCCAATAATTATGCAGAACTACAAACCCTAAAACTCCTTCTTTGCTAGCTTATACACCTGGGTTTGAGATCGGTTTATATTTTCGATGATTCTCAGAATGTTATCAAATGGTTTAATGGAGAGTACAAATGTCAAAACTATATGTTGAATCCTTTGTTAGAAGAAGTCATAAATCTAAAACAACATTTTAATTCTATTACCGTGTGCCATATTTATAGGGAACGAAACACGGTTGTAGACCTCCTATCTAAGGAGGGTCTACAACAAGTTATGGACGGCTGGAGCATAAGAGAAACAAAAAAGATGTGATCTGTGTGTCAGATCATCCTCCTTTTGTGCTTTGAAGTTACATATCCAGTTTTCCCCTAGTTTCGGGCTTTTGTTTTTTCTTTTCTTTTGGACCTTAGTTTCTTGTTCTCGACGAATGTATACAGGGATATTGTAGTCAATCAATACCTATGTGTTTTCACTTTACCGCTTTTTAATCAGTTAAAAAAATTTATTAACTGAATGGTAACTAGTTCCTCTTCCTGTTTGGGCTATTTTCCTCATATGGGTAGGCTTGAGAATGCAAACTATTGCCCATTTTTGCTTACATTGGGATGGGAAAGTATCTTTTTTGCTTACTAGCTCAACTTTATACTCTATGTTTAGTTGATGAACATACAATTTACAAAATGATTTAGTGCATATGCTATGTAACTTTTTATTGCCATAATAGAAAGTTCGATTTTTTCTCTAGAAAAAAAAAAGACTTGCAAGTCTCTGTGTGTTGTAAACACAAGAGACAAGCTATCACACTTATTTTGATGATATAAGCAAGGGAATTCATGGGAATTTGTAATTGAATTTGAGAATATACCTATGGAAGATACACTACTCGGTTACATGGCACATAAAGCACCTAATCTCTCTCTTGATTAGGGCAGTGTCACCAAGTGTATTTCATACTTCAAGTAATTTTGTAGCATTCAATTATGTAGCCTCTGCTAACAAGAAGGCTTACAAATTTCCCAGACCACTAAGTCTATGTAAAACATAAATCACACAATGATCCAAATGGAAAATGGAATCCACCCATGGTATTTAACCATGATATCCAACCATGGTGTATACCCATGGTATCTACCCATGGTATTTACCCATGGTATTGTAACTCAAGAAGGCTATAAATCACATGCATCACTTTATAAAATAATAAATTGGTCCACCACAATGTACTAGTCAAAAGTTTCATTCATTTAATAAATGGTTTTATTGAATGGTTATATTTCTATGTATTCAATGCATATTTTGAATATTTTGTGGTTTCTTTCCTAGATTTCCCCCCCCCCCACCCTCGTCACCCGAGATATAGATCTATGGTATCATAGCTAAGTTATGAATCCATGGAAACTAGGATTTCATAGAATATGTGAAAGGGTTTTTTAAGGTCATCTATTTGAATTTTTAGGGTTTATTGAGTGATCCAGACCTCTCAGCTACCAGGATTAACCAAGATCTTTTACTTCTGTTGTGTTATCATAATTGCATGTGAAAGAGTATGAAAAACCACATGTGCATACTTTAAAGAAGAGGAAACATAAAGGAAACCATCAAATCAAAGAACACACATAAATTGATAATAGAGTTCACCTAGTATGGGTTACATCTCTGGGCCCGACGTCAAGAGTGGGGAGGCCACTTCATTAGGTGCTGCAAGATGATGATGAGTACATGATGTGTTCTTTGTCAATACAAGGACTAAATCCCTTAACTAGAGTGGCATGTATCTCCACAAGACACTCTTCTATACTAAATCTCATTCATAAATTCTCTCCTTAAACACGACAAAATATCAAAATTTCACATGAAGTGGCATACAAGGATCCTCCAAAAAAATAGCAAACAAGGATCTCAACATCAAATCATCATCTCGGAAAAAATCCAAAGAAGACATGGAATCAGTGAATATTATACCTCCACTTCGAGGGATGGCTTGAAAATGCACAACTCTGCTAACGAAATGGACTGCCTGGTTGAATGTTGGGCTAAAAATTGTGAAATATGACTGTAAACTTAACCCTTTTCCGACTCGGTCAAATTTGGGTTCCCCATGAATCTCAAAGATTCTCTGCTTTGGGTTGATTGACATTCAGTTGCTCAAACAAAGAAAATGATCTCACCATCACGTTCCTTGCAAAAAAATAAGAAAATGAGTATAAAGTTGGCCTAGTTCTGAAACTGTCATTTTTAGGCTTCAAAAGAATCTTTTAGATTCCATGCAGATTCCTGTTTCAAGGTTCCACCTTCATGGTTCCGCCCTCAACATTCTTCTTCTGAAAAATCTGCTACCTAGATCAGAAAACCGATCACGTGATCAGACTCTTGGTGAAAGTTTTGTTAATTTGAGTATAAACTTGGCATAATTCTGACTCTATAAAAGATCACCTTCAAGAAATCTAAAATATTCCTATAAGATTCTACACCAGAATATTCTGTGGAATATTCTAAGGAATACCCCCTAGAATATGCCCTCCTCGAACTTAGTGCCGAGTGGTTCCTCTCTGCTGCTCATGGCATGGTTCCATCTCCGCTTGTTCTCGGCCCTTCGATGGCCTGAACGAATGAAACAAATGAATTTAGATATTATTCAGGTGGCAGAATTTACAAGGTTCGGCCACATGGCTTCATGGTTTGCAGATGGTAAATAAGTTGATTTGTTGGACAAGGTCTCGGGGTCAAACCTATGGGCCCCACCCTCACCTTTCATTTGGCATTGGTTTTAACCATGGAGTTCCCCGTTGGGCGGGTTCAAATCCTGCCGACTCTATTGTATGGTATGTTGTTACCAAGTATGGTGGGTGGTTGGGCCGCGGGTTTGCTAGTGGTGGCTCGTCCACCACATTTTCTTTAAATTTTGTTTTATATAGAGGTAGAGCGAGAATGGAGGGTTTTACCATGTGCCATTCCAAAATATATTATATATATATTTTTATTTTTAAATACAATATACTCAAAAATCATTGGCAGGAATCTTGGGGTCACAAGAAATTTTAAATAATAGACAATTTCACCATTTCTGATTGCTAAAAACCGTCATTGTTAAGTGCCATTTTGTCACTTAATTAACATCTACCAAATTTATCTAGACCTCCAATTTCAGCGGACCTCCAAATTTAGTTGTCACTCTGCCAAATTTAGTCAGTGAGGCCTAGTTGACCAAAAATTTGACTGTGAATATCTTGAGCATACAAACTTGGATTTGAGTGTTATTTGCACCATTGGAATCAAGACAACGAGCTCTACATTCTGGTCTTGGTTTCAATGAAATCTGAAGACTTTTATTTTTGAGCCTTTTCAGAGCCACCTTTGCTTTCTGGGCTTTTCTAGAGCCACCTGGATCATTGAGATGGGTCCACTGGTCTAAGAGCTCAAATCCAAAATGGGAAATTAAGAGGCAACATCGAAGTCATATGTGTGTGGATTCAAGGTCAAGTTATTGATTTTCTTCCTGCATTTATTGTGGTATGATGGAAGAAGTGGTCGAAGAGAATGATAAGGTCAAAGTAGGGTTAACAAAGCACTTGGCCTCTTGCAATAAGAAGACTCGTGACAAAACAACCGAGCTTCCCAAGAGATGGCTCAAAGCATAGACCCTCATTTCTGATCTTGAATTTCAGAAGATACAGAAGGGTCTCTTCTACTATGTTTGGCACATTGACAAGCACGAAGCTCGTGCCCATATTATCGAAAAACTCACTTCTCTGATTCAAACCCTCAACCTAACCATCTCTCAACACTACTTTCAATTAACCATGGCTGGGACTCTGAGTTGACAAATGGGTTCATGGTGGATTTGAGGTACAACATCCTTTTGGCTGAAGAGAAGTACCATGCAAAGGGCATTAATATTCACTTTGTGGATGTTTATCTCAATGATATTGTTGATTTTCTACCACTTGGGATACAAAAATTTTGTCTAGTATTTGAGCCTCTTTATTATATTCTGGACAAGTATCCTGATAAGTTTTTGGTTATTAGAGTAAGGTATAATCTGTTTGATTTCCTCTTGGAAAATGGGAAGAAATTTATTAACCATAAACAAGAGAAACTACAAGGTCATGATGTTGTTTTTCATAATAATGATAAAATGGAGAAGTTTGGGCCCATTACAGTTATAATGGGTGTTGCAAATGATCTTTTGAGTTTGCTACAACAGATTCGACTCTGCAAGCCACTAGGAAAGTTATCTATGCTTTGTATAAATAGTTTGGCAAGTTGGAGAAGTATTTCTCAATTTCTAGCATATCAATTTTCCCAAATGGGGTGAAGAAGAGGAAGTTTTCTTTAGAGGAGGACCCTTCAATTGAAATGGATGACACAAATTAGTAGGTATAGGATAAAAGTAGATTGTTGAAGAAGGAAGCAGGGAAAATCCCTACATCAACTACATTGTCAAGGGTTGTGACCTTCAATTCTCCACAATATATGCAGTGCTCAAGGTTTCTTCCCATGATCATGACACTAAGCATAAGATCGTCTTCAACAATGGACATACATGGCTCATTTATAGCTCCAATTATTTGTATCTCAAAAAGTAGTTGAGTGTGTTATCACTCTAAAATTTCCCTAGGCTTGTCATGTTGTGTTTAAAGAAATGATAGAGGTAACTAAAAACCTACTTTTGATATCAGGATCTAGCCTTCCTAATGCTTAGAGAGGGCTCTCTCTTAATGATTTAAATTTGTTGGAGTAATTGATTTTAGGCTAGTTATTTAAGATTTTTTGGTTTTTGATTTGATTTGGTGGTGGAATCATTGATTTAGATGGATAGATAAATGTCTTTTTACCATTGTGCTATGGAGTCCAAATGTCAAGAAAACAGGACTGAATCAAGTTCTAAAGATAGTGTTCACAGAGCAAGGTAGTTGAGTGAATTCAAATATTTTAGGCTGGATGGTGAAGTGGGTTTTCAATCGGGGTCAAGAAGCAACTAAGGATTCCTTAATCCGGATAATGAGGGAAATGAAAGAGGTCAATCGAAACTAGGGAGCAATGAAGAATTCCCTACTCTAGATATCAGAAGAAAACATCAAAATGAATAATTGTTCAAGACAGAGTGTACTTAAACAAATTCTGTAATAAAATTCCAGTTATTTCATTCAAATTTGAAAACATGTATGTATGTGAAATACTTAAGAAAATGACAATTTAACAAATGAAAGATACTTCACTAAAGTGGCCCAACACATGAATCTTGTAATGCAATGCCTTTTTTACTCAGTCCAGTCTGCTGACTTGAAAATGTTACAATAAACCCTCAGGGTTTTAGATCAATAATAACTATAGAAATGTTTAGAAATCCACACTCTATACTTTGAATTATGGAGTATTTATACAAAAAATTGTTCACAAAATATCCTAAACTGTTTTAGGAATTATTCAAGGAAAATAAAATATCTTCATGTAAGAAGATAGAGACACCTAGGAGACTAAGAGGCTAGCTGTCCCTTCTTTTACTGATTTTGTTGTTTGATGTTTTGATCTTTCATTGCTTTCTCTCTTTTGTTTTTGCTCTACGCTGGCTATCCTTTTACTCTGTCTTTGATTTTTAACCCATGTCTTTCATCTGATACTCTTTGACTAAGCTGATCTGCTGTTTTACTTTTACTGCTCTGTGTTCACTATTTACCTTGCATTTTTACTGCAAATATTTCAACTTTTCCGAAGTCTCTGCATCTATTAATTTAATATTTACCATTCTTTTGTAGACGTCATCAGTTTCTATGTATTTTGCAAAAGTGGGCTTGTTTACAAAAAGATGTTTTACCTCATGTTGGAGGTAAAAGAGGTTCTCAAAAGTTTGGTAAAGGAATTTTCCTATAGGCATCCCTTTCATAGAGGAATTGTTGTCTTGTTCCTTTGCCACTTCTATGATCTTCTTCTCATAGTCTTCATGTGGCATCAACTTGTCATTAACTACCAATGGATTAGGCAAACCTTTCTGCCTCAAAGCATAAAATTTTACCATAAACCTAGCTATTACTAGCTCCATTGTTTAGCACTTCTCCTCCAGTTGAATCATCAGGTTCCTTTTGGTGATTATCTTTTTACCTCTAGTATGGTCCCAATCCTGTCAGTTATTCCAAGCTCCTGCAATTCATACTTGTTCTTTGAGTTAAGGCATTGGATTATTCTTGAGGCTTATTGTGGCATATTTCCAAGTTCGGTTCTAACCCTTTGAATTGCCTCACCAGCCTCTTTGACCAAATTAATCTATTCGAATATCACTTGCATAGATGGCTAAATATTATTGACTGAGTCAATGATATTGGCCCATAAAAGTTGTTTTGCTTGGGCTAGTGGCTCTTTCAGTGTTAATTCTTTCTCCAACATCTGTAACCTTTCATTCAACCTGTTTGATTTTTGTGTTTCATTCTTATGCATGATTTGAGCCAGTTTCTTTTCATCCTATAGAATTTTTATTTGTTCCTTAAGTCTATTTATTTCAATGGTTTGGATAGACATATCCTCCATGGCTTTGATTAGTTTACTTGCTTCATCACTAGGATGAGCTACTGCTGTTGTTGAACTTGCTGCTAATGTAGTTGCTGATGCAGTTGGAAGTGTTGTAGCTATTGGAGCTGGCAGGGCCAATGAAGCTACCAGAGTAGAAGGAATTGCTGTAATAACTGTAGGAATAGCAGTGGCAGTAGCTGCTTCCATGCTGACCTATTTCTCCTGCACTAACTTATCCATTTCATTCTCCATTTCTTTCAATTGAGCATTTAGCTGAAGAATGAGGTCCATCATCTCATCTTTTTGGCTCTGGCTCTCTAGAACTTCCTTGGTCTGTGGATGTTCAGAAGGAGGCAACTTTAGTTGCTTCTTTAATGCAACAATGTCTTCATTCTTCTTCTTTATGAGCTTTTCTGCAGCCTTGATGTCATTTGGATTATATCCAATCTAAATAACCAATTCTTCTAATGACTGAATTCGGTTATCCTTTGCTTGTGAGGATGCCTTCTCTAGTTTAATCTGTGCTGTGATATTGTATAGAGAATTTTATAGTTTTTGTACACTCATAGCATTGTTGGTCATTGTTGAGTATATAATTTCTCCTGCTTGCTTATGAGATTCAATTTGTTCTATGGGATGAACATCCCTGACCAACACTTCAAATTCTGTCTTTCTATAATCTGCTGATGACTTAGGCTACTGTACTCTGGGCTAAAAAAAGGGTCATTTTCATTACCTGTTTTAATGTCAAAAGATGAAAGTAACCTATTCTGATTGCTAGGAATCTGTTTGAAATTATGGGCATAGGTTTCAACTTTCAATGCCTCATTTCTCAACTCGATCTCTTTATACTTCTCCTTTATATATTTTTCCTTATCTACTAGTTTGCTTGATGATGAGACCTCAATGCTAAGCTGTTTCTGGATACTCTGAGTATTAGAGTTGGAAGGCTGATGAGTTTCCTCTGAAACTGCTGGAGCTGTGCTCTCTCTGACCCCTATATTTGTATCCATGATTTGAAGTGTCTTAACTGTCTCAACTGTATCTTCTTGCTCATTGATAGGATTTAGCTTGGGCTTATTCTTGTACATGATTTCAAATCTATCATGTGTTGTATTTATGTTTGAGCAAGAACCTTCTTCCCTGGTCCTTTTTACATTTCTGTCCCGTTCAGGGTTGGAGTATGCAAAATGGAACTAGTATCCATTTGTTTCTCCATACCTATCAAGGTATTTTCCAACCACTCTGACTGGTTGGCATATTTTTCAATGTCTGGCCTGGACTCATGTATGAAAGGGCTAAATTTAAACTTCAGTCTTAGTTTTTTTATGACTCCTAAAGGGTCATGTTGCCGTTTGAAACTGCTACTGAACTTCATTTCATGTGAATACTTTTCTGCTTCTTCTCCAGCTTCCCTATTGTTGCAGATAAAAGGACCTAGCTGGTTTTTGATTTTGAACTGTGTTTTGTTCCTAGCTGATAGAAAATTCACATCATCTAAGTTTATAATCTACCTGATATACTCTAATGAAAATATTCTCATGGGGAGATATTTGGGCAGCTTATAGGGAGTGAGCTGACATCCATACACCCTTACTTCAGTGTGTTCATGGTATAAATACCAATCCCCTATTCTACTATTCTTGGAAAACTATAAAACTTTCTTTATCTCCTCACTGATCCTGGGTTGACTGCTACTGCTTAACATATTGACAACTGGGTGAACAAAGGAATAAATGAACTCCTTGTAACTGAAAACAGTGGAATACTTTTGGATTAAGGGTGTCCAAAAGATGACAGATCTAGGATGGCCCTTAATGTCCAACGTTTGGATGTTGACTGGAAACTTGTCTGATTGGAAATACAAGAACATGTGGAACAATACTGAAGAGTATTTGAATACTCTTTCATTTGGCAATCTGATCAATTGATCATGAATTCTGTCTGCCAAGAACTGGGCAAAATTGAAAACTACAGCTGGAGGCTTCCCTAGGTAGAAAATAGAGAGGAAAGTAGGTATAGGCTCATCTACATGCTCATTAGTGGTGTATCCTATAATACAAGAGAGCATGGTTATAATTTATCTGGCCCTCTCAGAGAAAATGGTAGCATAGTATGGAGGACTGTTTGTAGGAGTATGAGACTCTTCTAGGATGAAAGTCTGAAAGATTTGAGACCCCTTGGGAAGGTCTAGCTTCAAGTAGAGTTCAAGTAGGTTTTCAATGGAAAATGGGGTTTCATTTGGGTTTGGCTAGATCTGCATCATTTGGTTTATTGACTTTGCAGTGATTGTTAACAAAACCTGCTGGTTAGGAGAGATTATGGCTCTTTGGCTTGGGATATAGCATATTTGGCATAGGTGGATGATTTCAGGGAACTAGTATACCTGTGGGAACAAGTATTTGGGAAAATTTGATTCCCATAACTGAATATCATTACTGTGGTTGAGGAATTTGTCTTTACTTCAGCAGTGGAGTTTCAATAGATGGCTAGGGGAAACTGTGTCTTTGATTTGAAAATCTCTGTTGGCCAATGGGAGGTGGTCAATATCCAGGTGAGGGGTTTGTAGGGGTTTTTATTTAGAATACTTTGGGAAGCCATAATTTGGTTTATTCTATTGGATTATTTCTTATCTAGCTTAAGGAGTAAGCTCAAGACTTCTGGAACAGTGGGAAGGGTGAATATAGTCTGCAGAAAAGGGTTTCTTCAGATGCACAATGGGTTTCTTCATTTTGGCAAGGTTTTTAATTAATTCAATTAATTAACTTTTTATAATTACCGTGCAGAGCTTAAGTAGAGGGCCTTTATGGTTCTTTCAAGAATACCCGGAAAAGTGAAGATTAGGTGTGCAGTTAGGGTTCTGTAGTAGCAGCGGAAGCTTTTTGAGGGTTGAATGGTCTTTCTACTGCTTCCAGTCGGAGTGTGCAGTGTCTTCTGGTTGTAAATGGTTTAAACGGTTGAACAGAGTTCCCAGGGGTTAGAATTTGTTGATAGAGGTTTTTTGTAATGAAATAATGACAAAAGGGTAGAAATGGAAACCTTTTGGCTTTTAACCAACAATGGTTAATTTTGGACGCAGAATTAATGTATGAATAGTATGCAGTTTCATCCTACACGGGGAGGTGGTTTTATGGAAAATCGCACTGCTTTTGAGTGGAGGGTGGTATTTTTTGAGAGCACGCGATATAACGTGGGGCCACCATGTAGCTAAATGGCGATCGGGAAAAACCATGAATCTAGCGTGCTTTTGGGATGCTAACGATCGGAGGATGGGAGCACGCGATATGGGTATGGGCCGTCGGATTTGGAGGTGGGTGATCGGAGGGCTATCGCGTGGCGGAGTTGCAAGGGATAAGTCAGGGATTGGTTGGCAGGGCCCGAGGATAAATAGTGCGGTGGGTTAACTATATACATAGGTTTTGTGAGGGTCGGGGAATTATACAGTGGGGGGTTTGAAATATACAAAGTAGGACTATAGGTTAAAATAATATAAGGGTTAAAAGGGTATCGGGGAGGGTTTTTGAATGGGGCTCGATACATTATTCAAAATTAGGATAAGGGGTTTTAGTGGGTTTAAAAGGAAATGGGAAATTAATAAGGGGGGAACGATTTTTAAGGGTAATGTCTAGGGAAAGGTGTGAAATAAAGGGAAAAAGGGTTAAAATGAAGGGAAATGATTATTACAAGGTGAAAAGAAGAGGGAAGGGTCCTTCGGAACCAAAAAAGGGAAAAAAATAAGAGAATGAAAAGTAATGAAGGGGTAATGAAGGGAAATTAATAATTTATACATGTAAGGGGTTTAATGGAATGAGAGGAAAATAGTGAATGAGCTTTAGTGAATGACCTTCTCTTTGATAATTCCTCCTGCACATGAAACATAGGATTAAGCATAATGAAGGTGCATTTAAGCTTGCAACCTTGTGCACTCCAAAACCTCTTTTACCTACCCTTTATTTACCCTAGCATTTTCTCTTCATTTATTGGGTGCAGTTGAGCTTGCTGACCCTTCCTTTCTTTTCCTCTGATAAACAAACTATCTAATTCTAATCTTATAACTTCCAATGGCTCAGATTAAATTGATGAGCTCCTTATTATTCTCTACCTAACTATTGATTTGCAAAGATTAAATAGTTTGGCTAGATCTTCATTCTCTATCTACTAACTTGAAATTTAAAGCATGAATGAATCAAGATTAAACTATTTGACCATCATGGATTGTGGCATTTTTGACAAGCTGCACACAATCTTATTTTTTCAAGGCAAAGTTTAAAGTAGTGGCATTTGAATTTGCATCACTTATATATATATATATATATATATATATATATATATATATATATATATATATATATATATATATATATATATATATATATATATATATATATATATAATATAATTTTTTTTTGGTGGGTTCATATTTTATTTTATTTTTTGATCCTTTTGTTTTAGTCCTTCGATTTTTCTTTTAGGACTTACCCTCTTTACAGTTTTTATTTTTAATATAGGAAAACATTTTGTAGAAAGAAAAAGTATGTACAATATTACAACACCGATCATAGCCAATTCAAAATTATGAATCCTATTATTATAGGACCTTAACAGTGGCTCCACATGGGGATGGCATTTCCTGGTGAAATGTCAAGAACTTTAAGATCAGTAGCCTTTGAAACTTTGATTGTGGTTGCCTTGTAACTACTTCTCTGTGATCTGCTTTATTCATACATATGATGGTACACCTTTCAAATCTTAGGGCCTTCTCTTCGCACTTCAACCTCAAAAGATAATCATCCAATCCAATCTAAACTTTGCAATGTTGTGTACAATGAGTAAAGTAAACAAATGAACTAATGTTAATCTAGGGATAAGTAATGCTTCAACATTCTACCATTGATTGGTCCACCTGGTAGATTTGTTCCATCTAAGTGCTTCAAGAAAAATGCATTGTTACCTCTATAACCATAAATGACATAGGGGCCTTGCCATAGGAAATCAAATTTACCATGTTTACCCTTTTCTTCTCTTCTGGAATACCATTTAAGTACTTTGTCACCTATGTTAAAATCATCAGCTTTGGTTTTCTTATCAATAATCTTTTTGATTTTATCTTGGATCAATGGACTTTTTGGTAGTGAGTCTGTATGCCCATAAGGCATTAACCAAAATTTTGTTCCAGGTCTTCTTATTGTCTTCTAATAGTTTCTTGATGATATTGACAAGGCTTTTGTTTGAGGATTCTGCAAGCCCATTGCCTTGAGGGTAATAGGATGTGGAATAACCAAGGATAATGTGATATCTATTACAAAAGTCTACCATTTTCTTGGGTTTGAAAGCAGCTGCATTATCAGTGATGAGATTTTGTGGGCATCCAAATCTTGAAAGGATGTTTTTTTCAAGGAATGAGATGATGACAGAATCAATGGCTTATCTAGAAGGGATGGCTTCTATCCATTTAGTAAAGTAATTAGTGGTTGTCAAAATCCATTTATGTTGAGCTGAGGAGGATGGGTGAATTTCACCAATGAAGTCTAGACCCCATTGCTGAAATGGGATTTTGTGGAAATGGGTTTGAGGGGTAATGGTAAGAGTTTTTTCTTGCCTTCAAATATTTGGCACTTATGACAGGAGGTCACATATTTTCTGACATATGCAAAAAGGGTGGGCCAGTAAAAACCTGCCCTTAAAATCTTATCAGTAGTTGTTTTCTAGTATAGGTGTCCTCCACAATCTCCTGCATGAAATTCTTGCATAAGTTTGTCAGCTTCATCTTTTAATAAACAATTCAACAAAATGCCACCATTATCTTTCCAAAATAAAGCATTGTCTATGATACAATATTTCATTGATTTCATTTTCAAGAATCTACCTTTAGTTTTAGATAAACTAGGAGGAGCTTGTAAATTTAGTAAAACAAATATGATATCTGTATACC
This sequence comes from Pinus taeda, assembly GCA_000404065.3. NCBI lineage: Eukaryota > Viridiplantae > Streptophyta > Pinopsida > Pinales > Pinaceae > Pinus > Pinus taeda. Next base: position 70,320 of record APFE031749112.1, read on the forward strand.
AAGGTGAATCTAAAAAAGCTTCATTGATTTGTGGAGTCTCCATCTCTTCCTGATCATCTAGGGCACCAATTAAATTTATATCTAAGGCCTGACAGTTCGATTCAGCCATGAGTTTAGCTAAACCTTGGCCTTTGATTAGTTTTGTGGGCTTTATTTTAGTATCATATTCCAAAATAGTGGAAATCCATTTGCCTCTTTTTCCTTCAGGGCCATTCTGTATTAGAATATCCTTTATTACTGAATTTGGAACATATGCAATAATGTGTGAGTATAAAATGTACACTCTAAAATCTTTAATAGCCTTCACTAAAGTAAGTTCTTGTTTTTCCATTATATTACACTTCAATGTAGCATCTTTCAAAGATTTTCTGAAAAATGCAATAGGTTGCTCATAACCTTGATCATTCTTTTGCAACAAGACTGTTGCAATAATATGTTTTGAAGCAAAAGAAAAAATTATAAAATCTTTTTTTGAAATCAGGACTTATGAGGACAGGTGTTTTGGTAAGGGATTCTTTGATTGCCTCAAAAGACTGCTTAGCCTCTACTATCCACTTAAGTATTGAATCTTTCTTTAACATGTTATTCAATTCTCTGATTAGTTATGCTAAGCTAGAAATGAATCTTCTAAGAAAATTTATTTTACCTAAGAATGATTGCAATTCTTTAATATTTATAGGGTGACTGATGTTTAGGATTGCCTATATTCTAGCTAGATCAATTCTAATGCCCTCTTTTGAAATTATGTGTCCTAAGAGTTTACCTTCTTCTAGACCAAAGAGTGCCTTCTTGGGATTCAAAGAAATACCAAATTTCTACATTTAATAAAAACTTTTCTCAGGTGATCTAGATGTTCATTATCTATTTTGGAAAACATTGTTATGTCATCTTGGTAAACAACTAAAAAGTCATGGATTTCTTTTGCAAAATTTATGTCCATTTCTCTTTGGAATGTTTCTCAAGCATTCATCAATCCAAAGGGCATATTCAAATACATGAAAGTACCCCAAGGAGTGGTAAATGAATTCTTTGCTTGATCCTCTAGTTGAACTAGGATTTATTTGTATCCATAGAATCCATCAAGTAATGAAATTTTGGATGAGCCTACTACCCTCTGGAGAATGTCGTCCATTTTAGGGAGGGGATAGTTATCCTTCAGTGATACTTTGTTCAAGTTTTTGAAATCAACACAGAGTCTGATTTCTCCTATTTTCTTTCTAGTGGTGACTAAATTAGAGACCCAATCTGAATATCTAATTGGTGCTATGATTTGTGCCTCATACACCCTTTTTACTTCTTTTTCAATCAATTGCATAAGAACTGGATTAATTCTCCTAAGCTTTTGTTTTAAGGGTTTCTGATCTTCTTTGATGGGTATTTTATGTTGGATAATGCTGGTGTCATAAGACTTGAGGTCTTCATAACTCTAGGCAAAGACATATTGAAACTATTTAAACAAACTTATGTATTTTAGCTTTTTAGTTGGAGGTAATGCTTCAAATAATTTAATAAGCTTAGGTTTTTCTTCTATTCCTTTGTTACATTCTTCTATGCCTGATCTTAAAGGCTCCATTTTTGGTTTTCTAGCTACATCATTGAATCAAACAAATCTTCTAATGGGACTAATCCCTTAGGCAAAAAGTTAATTTTAAGGTTTAAAATATCAGAATCATCATTAACTAATTCTTCTTTTTCTACTTTTTAAAAGTTATCTACTTCTACTTTAGTGAATTTAGTGGGTTTATTTACATCTACAACATCTATACCTATCTCACTATCTATGATGTATTCTACTGTACAATCAATATCTATGTTACAGTTTTGGATTCTCCCTCAGCATTCATGAAATCATAGATTTGAGAATCTTGTGAAAAAAATCTACCAATATTTGAGATTATCAGGTATAAAAGGCCTGTGTCTTGCCTCTTCAGTGTACTGGTGATTGGGTTGAAAAGGCAATCTGCAAGTGCTAGAAAAAGTGGCCAAACTGTGAGCTTGCATGTTCTGTTTCCTAGGAATAAGACCAAAATCAATTTCAAGAAGTTCTTTAATAAGATCCAAAACAATTTCTTTGTATTGACTAAGTGTAGGATTATTCACTAATTACTCTCCTCTAATTTGTTTTATGACTAATTTCGAGTCTCCCATGATAAAAACTCTCTTGGCTCCAAGGTTTCTTACAATTTTAAATCCTAAGATCAAAGCTTCATATTCTGCCACGTTGTTTATGCATTTAAAGTTTAATCTAAAGGCATGACCATCAGAATGATTATTTTCCATGTTATGAATCCAAACTCCTCCACCTGTTCCTAATTTGTTCACTGAACCATCAAAGTCTAAGTTCCACCTAGATTCATGAAATATATTTTCACTGTCAGGTTCTTTATGTTCTTGTTTGAAAACTGTGTTATTGTCCTTTTCAGTGTCTGAATTATACAAAATGAAAGAATCCATATTAGAATGTACAGAATAAATAGGATAGTTCTGTGGTTTGTCTGTACCACTGACCATGTATTTCATTAAAGTTTATCTATAAAGCTTTTTGGACTGACCAAATACTAAAATGTGGCATAAGACATGTCTAATTATAGATATCCCTACAATTTTTCTCCCAACGAGCGAGATAATAGCATTCCATACTTTGGAGGGATACCAACAACTACAATATCCATGAAATTACTCTTCCCTGGGTATTGAACTAGAGTGACACACAAGTCTTTTATTAGGCCCAGGCATTTAACTTTACTAGAATCAAAGAGAAAAGATCTTTGTATGGTCTAGTTATATCTAAATCCAGTGTCTCCATGATTGCTTTTGGCATTAAATTGTGAGATTCTCTTGAATCTAACATAACATTGTGTAAGATTTGATCATGAATAGTCAAGATAATATAGAATGGAGGAACACCACTTTGTTCATGTTTTCCATTTACCTCAGGACCAAATATCAACTCTGGTTGGTCATCATTTAGATTATCTTAGTCTTCTCCTTCATTTATATTTAGTGTTTCATTGATTTGGGCTTGTTGGAATCATTTCTTATCAATTCTGTTAAAGCAAATAATATTTTCAATTTGACAATTTCAGTTTGGATATTAAATGGAGTTTGTGTTTTTCCTCACTGAATGACTTCCTTCTTGGAAATTAAAGTTGGTGTAGTCTTTTCCTTCTTATTTTCAGTTGGTAATTCAATTTATGCTTGGGTATCCACTGTTTTACTATTTTCCATTCTTTGATTTGGAATAGATTGGGAAGCAGTTGAAATATGAATAACATTTGAAGCTTGAGTATCACTTGATGTTTGGGCATCTTTTGAAGTTTTAACAACAACTGATATTTGAATATCAGCTGAATTTTTGATAGCAGTATCTGTAATGTCTACAATTTTTGGATTGGCTGCAATCTTTAGAGTGAAAGTTTTTTGGGTTTCTCTAGAGAGAATTTGAAGTGCTTTGGTTGCAAGAGCTCCCACTATTTTCTTGGTCTGAGTTTGGACAGTTTTGTTAGGAGGGGCTTCTGTGTTTTTCCTACTCCTAAGGTTATATTGCTTATGAACTTCATTGATAGCAAATTCATAACCTTGTTTATAATCAAAGGACTCTCTAGATTGTAACTGTAATTGTTGTAACATGCATAATTCCTATTCTTCTTGGGTAAGAAAAATAGTATTACCATCATTTATTCCCATTAAGTTAATCTGAGTGTCTTGATCTTCTTCATTTTGGTGAGAACTTTCAACATAGTTTTCTTGGAAAGGTGGTCTAATCTGTTGATCAGGTGGCCCTTCTCTAGGCTTACCAGTATTGGGATTCTTCCTAAAGTTAGGATTTCTTATTTGAGGACCTTGTTGTTTATTATCCCATTGTGGTTTTCTTTCCATAATTTCTAATCTATCCACTAACTTTTCTAAACTTTTAGCCAAAGTATCTATCTTAACATCTGAAGTGGATGGTTCCTCCTTAATGGTAACACTCTTTCATTTCTCATCCTAGCTCTTTTAGCCAACGAGTTAGCTTCTACACTAATTGCATCACTCTGCATGTATTCTAAAGTTGGAGGGTTTCTTTCTCTCAATTAGTAAGACATATCAGTGTCAAAACCATCAAGAAATTTGATTAGTGCCAAGTCTGGGGGAGGTATAATATTTGCAGGGATTGCATTATAAATATTGTTAAACCTAGTACATAGTCCTGAACAGATTCATTAGAAGCTCTTCTAATGTTTTCATATTCAAATAATATTTGTAAAGGATTTTTCTTTCTTTCCCATCTATTGATAAACAATCTATGGAAAGCAGGTAAATCAACAATATGACGAGCAGGCAAACCTTTGAACCATTTCTTGACATCTCCTGCCAGTGTTTGTGAAAATAATCTCATTTGTACATCTTCTTCATCAATTTCATGTAATTCAAAATAATCATTCATTTTGTTTACATGTTGTTGTGTAGTATATTGACCAGTACCATCAAATTGAAAGATTTTACTATGATAGTCTTGGGGCATGGCATGTACTTGAGTTGGTAAGGTCAAAGGAGCATATTTGGCAGCCATGGCTAAGATTCTAGCTTGGATAGGAGGTAAAGTGGTAGTGTTTGAAGATGAACTTGAAGGGATTACAAGTGAGCTTAAAGGGCTTACAGATGATGTTGAAGTATTTGGAGATGGAAATAAAACTCTCGATTGAAGAGGAAGCTTGGGGATTAATGATTCTGTGGAATGAAGTGTAGTGGAAATAATAGCTGAGGTGGTACTAAATAAAGATGAATTTATAGGCTCTGAAGCAATGGTAGAAGGCTTAGGAGTAGCAATAATTAGGGCAGCTAATTCAACTGACTGTTGAAAATAGGCTTCGTCTATGTGTCTTATCAAATTTGAGGTTAAAGCATCAAGTTTGCCAAAAGTTTCTAGAAGATGTTGATCTAAATCAGGATGTATAGTATTCTTCTTTGATTCAATAAATTGAATAAAAGCAGGGTCTATTATAGTATCATGGGTTGAAGTCTCAGATTTGGTACAAAACAATGAATGCTCAAATGACAAATCAAATTGAAGATCCTCTAAGTTTGATAATTCTTTAGGAAGTGAATTTGCTTTGGTTAGCTGACTAATGCTTTCTTGACTTTCTACTTGGTTGTTTTTTCTTAAGATTTTGTCTAGATTATCAACAATTATTGTAGGGTTTGGATCTGGATGTGCCCTGGTATAGTATGTTCTTTTGGAAGCCATAATTTTATTTTTTTAATGAAATCTTTGACAACCCTAAAATGGCCTTAAGGTGCAAAGATGAAATTTAGGATTTACTTTAAGGTTTATTAAACTGAGGACTCGTTTCCCTAGTATAGTCGCCACTATGTTATCACTCTAAAATATCCCTAGGGTTGTCATGTTGTGTTTAAAGAAATGATAGAGGTAACCACAAACCTACTTTTGAGATCAGGATCTAGCCTTCCTAATGCTCAGAGAGGGCTCTCTCTTAATGATTTAACTTTGTTGGATTAATTGATTTTAGGTTAGTTATTTAAGCTTTGTTAGTTTTTTATTTGATTTTGTGGGGAATCACTGATTTAGATGGATAGATAAATGTCTTTTTACCATTGGGATATGGAGTCCAAATGTCAAGAAAACAAGACTGAATTAAGTTCTAAATATAGTGTTCATAGGGCAAGGTAGCTGAGTGAATTCATATATTTTAGGCTGGATGGTGAAGTGGTTTTTCAACCGGGGTCAAGGAGCAATTAAGGATTCCTTAATCCAGATAATGAGGGAAATGAAAGAGGTCAATCGAAACTAGGGAGCAATGAAGAATTCCATACTTTGGATATAAGAAGAAAACATCAAAATGAATAATTGTTCAAGACAGAGTGTACTTAAACAAATTTTGTAATAAAATTCCAGTTATTTCATTCAAATTTGAAAACATGTATGTATATGAAATACTTAAGAAAATGACAATTTAACAAATGAAAGATACTTCACTGAAGTGGCCCAACACATGAATCCTGTAATGCAATGCCTTTATTACTCAGTCCAGTCTGCTGACTTGAAAATGTTACAATAAACCCTCAGGCTTTCAGATCAATAATAACTATATAAATGTTTAGCAACCCACACTCTATACTTCGAATTATGAAGTATTTATACAAAAATTGTTTACAAAATATCCTAAACTGTTTTAGGAATTATTCAAGGAAAATAAAATATCTTCATGCAAGAAGATAGAGACACCTTGGAGACTAAGAGGCTAGCTGTCCCTTCTTTTACTGATTTTGTTGTTTGATGTTTTGATCCTTTGCTGCTTTCTCTCTTTCGCTGTTTCTCTACGTTGGATGTCCTTTTACTCTGTCTTTGACTTTTAACCTATGTCTTTCATATGATACTCTTTGACTAAGCTGATCTGCTGTTTTACTTTTACTGCTTTGTATTCACTATTTACCTTGCATTTTTACAGTAAATCATTGAACTTTTCCCAAGTCTTTGCATCTGGTAATTTAATATTTACCATTATTCTGTAGACTTCATCAGTTTCTGTGTATTTTTCAAAAGTGGGCATGTTTACAAAAATATGTTTTACCTCATGTTGGAGGTAAAAGAGGTTGTCAAAAGTCTGGTAAAGGACTTTTCCTATAGGCATCCATCTCATGGAGGAATTGTTGGCTTGTTCCTTTGCCACTTCTCTGATCTTCTTATCATAGTCTTCATGTGGCATCAACTTTTCATTAATTACCAATGGATTAGGTAGACCTTTCTACCTTAAAGCATCAAATTTTACCATAAACCTAGCTATTTCTAGCTCCATTGTTTGACACTTCTCCTCCAGTTGCATCATCAGGTTCCTTTTGGTGATTACCTTTTTTACCTCTAGTATGGTCCCAGTCTTGTCAACTATTCCACGCTCCTGCGATTCATACTTGTTATTTAAGTTAAGGAATTGGATTATTCTTGAGGCTTCTTCTAACATATTTCCAAGTTCTGCTCTAACCCTTTGAATTGCCTCACCATCGTCTTTGACCAAATCATTCTGTTCAAATATCACCTGCATAGATGGCCAAATATCATTGACTGAGTCAATGATATTGGCCCATAAAAGTTGTTTTGCTTGGGCTAGTGGCTCTTTCAGTGTTAATTCTTTCTCCAACTTCTGTAACCTTTCATTCAACCTATTTTATTTCTGTGTTTCATTCTTACGCATGATTTGAGCTAGTTTCTTTTCATTCTCTAGAATTTTTATTTGTTCCTTAAGTCTATTTATTTAAGTGGTTTGGATAGACATATCCTCCATGGATTTGATTAGTTTACTTGCTTCATCATTAGGCTGAGCTGCTGCTATTGTTGAACCTATTGCTGATGTAGTTGCTGATGCAGTTGGAAGTGTTGTAGCTACTGGAGTTGGTGGGGCCACTGAAGTTGCCAGAGTAGAAGGAACTGCTGTAGTAACTGCAGGAATAACAACTACAGTAGTTGCTTCCATGCTGACCTGTTTCTCCTACACTAACTTATCTGCTGATGACTTAGGTTGCTGTACTATGGGCTGCAAAAAGGTCATTTTCATTTTACCTGTTTTAATGTCAAAAGCTGAAAGTAACCTATTGTCATTGCTAGGAGTCTGCTTGAAACACTAGGCATAGGTTTCAACTTTCAATGTCTGGTTTCTCAACTTGATCTCTTTATACTTCTCCTTTATGTCTTTTTCCTTATCCACTAGTTTTCTTGATGATGAGACCTTAATGCTAAGCTGTTTCTGAATACTCTGAGTATTAGAGGTGGAAGGTTGATGAGTTTCCTCTGAAACTGCTGGAGATGTGCTCTCTCTGACCCCTGTATCTGTATCCATGATTTGAAGTGTCTTAATTGTCTCAACTCTCTCTTCTTGCTCATTGACAGGATTTAGCTTGGGATTCTTCTTGTACTTGATTTCAAATCTATCATGTGTCGATCTATGTTTGATCAAGAATATTCTTCCCTGGTCCTTTTTACATTTCTATCCTACAGGGCTGGAGTATTCAGAATGGAACTAGTATCCGTCTGTTTCTCCATATCTATCAAGGTGTTTTCCAACCACTCTGATTGGTTGGCATATTTTTCAATGTCTGGCCCGGACTCATGTATGAAAGGGCTCAATTTAAACTTGAGTCTTAGTTTGTTTATAACTCCTAAAGGGTCATATTGCCATTTGAAACTGCCACTAAACTTCATTTCCTGTAAATATTTTTTTGCTTCTTCTCCAACTTCCCTATTGTTGCAGATAAAAGGACCTAGCTGGTTGTTGATTTTGAACTGTGTTTTCTTCCTAGCTGATAGAAAAATCACATCATATGAGTTTATAATATGTCTAATATACTCTAATGCAAATATTCTCATGGGGAGATATTTTGGTATCTTATAGGGAGTGAGCTGGCATCCATACACCCTTACTTCAGTGTGGTCCTGGTAGAAATACTAGTCCCCTATTCTACTATCCTTGGACAACTGTAAAACTTTCTTTATCTCCTCACTGATCCTGGGTTGATTGCTACTGCTTATCATATTGAAAACTAGGTGAACAAACGAATCAATGAACTCCTTGTAGTTGAAAATAATTGAATACTTTTGGATTAAGGGTGTCCAAAAGATGAAAGATTTAGGATGGCCCTTAGTGTCCAACTTTTGGATGTTGATTGGAAATCTATCTGATTGAAAATACAATAACATGTGGAACAATACTCAAGAGTATTTGAATACTCTTTAATTTGGTAATATGATCAATTGATCATGGATTTTGTCTGCCAAGAACTGGGCAAAATTGAAAACTACAGAAGGAGGCTTCCCTAGGCAGAAAATAGAGAGGAAAGCAAGTATAGGCTCATCTACATGCTCATCAATGGTGTATCCTAGCATATAAGAGAGTATAGTTACAGTTTGTCTGACCCTCTTAGAGAAAATGATAGTAGAGTATGGAGGACTATCTGTAGGAGTATTAGACTCTTCTAGGATGAAAGTTTGAAAGATTTGAGACCTCTTGAGAAGGTCCAGCTTCAAGTAGAGTTCCAATAGGTTTTCAATGGAAAATGGGGTTTCATTTGGGATTGGCTAGATCTGCATCATTTGGTTTATTGACTTTGCAGTGATTGTAAACAAAACTTGCTGGTTAGGAGAGACTATGGCTCTTTGGCTTGGGATATAGAAGATTGGCATAGGTGGATGATTTCAGGGAATTGGTATACTTGTGGGAAAAAGTATTTGGGAAAATTTGATTCCCATAACTGAATATCATCACTGTGGTTGAGGAATTTGTCTTTACTCCAACAGTGGAGTTTCAATAGATGGCTAGGGGAAACTGTGTCTTTGATTTGAAAATATTTGTCGGCCAATGGGACGTGGTCAATATCTAGGTGAGGGGTTTGCAGGGTTTTTTCATTCAGAATACTTTGGGAAGCTATAATTTGGTTTTTTCTATTGAATTATTGTTTATCTGGCTTAAGGAGTAAGCTCAGGACTTCTGGAACAGTGGGAAGGGTGAATATAGTCCGTAGAAAAGGATTTCTTCGGATGCACAATGGGTTTCTTCAGTTTGGCAAGGTTTTTACTTAATTCAATTAATTAATGTTTTATAATTACTGTGCAGAGCTTAAGTAGAGGGCCTTTCTGGTTCTTTCAAGAATACCTAGAAAAACGAAGATTAGGTGTGTAGTTAGGGTTCTGTAGTAGCAATGGAGGCTTTCTGAGGGTTGAATGGTCTTTCTGCCGCTTCTAGTCAGAGTCTGCAACATCTTCTAGTTGTAAATGGGTTAAATGGTTGAACAGAGTTCTCGGGGGTTAGAATTTGTTGACAAAGGTTTTTTCCAATGAAATAACGACGAAAAGGGTAGAAAGGGCGACCTTTTGGCTTTTAACCAACAATGGTTAATTTTGGGCACGAAATTAATGTGTGAATAGTAGGCGGTTTCATCCTACACGGGGAGGTGGTTTTATGGCATATCACACCACTTTTGAGTGGAGGGTGGTATTTTTTGAGAGCACGCGATATAACGTGGGGCCACCACGTAGCCAAATGGTGATCGTGTAAAACTGTGAATCTCGCGTGCTTTTGAGATGCTAATGATCGGATTATGGGAGTGCGCGATATGAGTATGGGCTGTTGGATCTGGAGGTGGGTGATCAGAGGGCTATTGCATGGTGGAGTTGCGAGGGATAAGTCGGGGATTGGTTGGTGGGGCCCGGGGATAAATAGTGCAGTGGGTTAACTATATACATAGGTTTTGTGAGGGTCAGGGAATTATAAGGTGGGGGGTTTGAAATATACAAAGCGGGAGTATAGGTTAAATTAATACAAGGATTGGGTTAAAAGGGTATCGGGGAGGGTTTTTAAATGGGGTATGATACATTATTCAAACTTAGGATAAGGGGTTTTAGTGGGTTTAAATAGAAAAGGGAAATTAATAAGGGGGGAATGATTTTTAAAGGGTAATGTCTAGGGAAAGGTGTAAAATAAAGGGAAAAAGGGTTAAAATGAAGGGAAAGGGTTATTATAAGGGGAAATGAAGAGGGAAGGGTCCTTTGGAACCAAGAAAGGGAAAAACATTAGAGAATGAAAAGTAATGAAGGGGTAATGAAGGGAAATTAATAATTTATACATGTAAGGGGTTTAATGGAATGAGAGAAAATTAGTGAATGAGCTTTAGTGAATGAACTTTCTCTTTGATAATTCCTCCTGCACATGAAACATAGGACTAAGCATAATGGAGGTGCATTTAAGCTTGCAACCTTGTGCACTCCAAAACCTCTTCTACCTACCCTTTATTTACCTTAGCATTTTCTCTTCATTTATTGGTTGCATTTGAGCTTGCTGACCCTTCATTTCTTTTCCTTTCATAAGCAAACTACTAATTCTAATCTTATAACTTCCAATGGCTCAGATTAAACTGATGAGCTCCTTATTATTCTCTACCTAACTATTGATCTGCCAAGATTAAACAGTTTGGCTAGATCTTCATTCTCTATCTACCAACTTGAAATATAAAGCATGAATGGATCAAGATTAAACTATTTGACCATCATGGATTGTGGCATTTTTGACAAGCTTCACACAATATTATTTTTTCAAGGCAAAGTTTAAAGTAGTGGCATTTGAATTTGCATCACTTTTAGTTTTTTTTTTTTTGGTGGGGTTCATATTATTATTTTATTTTGATCCTTTTGTTTTATTCCTTTGATTTTTCTTTTAGGACTTACCCTCTTTACATTTTTTATTTTTAATATAGGAAAACATTTTGCAGAGAGCAAAAGTATGTGTAATATTACAAGACTGATCATAGCCAATTCAAAATTATGAATCCTATTATTATAGAACCCTAACTGAGTGTTTCTAAATCCTACCAAGGAATCTTGAGAATATGTATACTCTTAGAGAAAAATGGAGAAGTTATATATGCAAAAGAGAAAATTTTGGGTTAATTCAACACAACTTATCTAGTTGGTGGAGGTGTCAACCTACATAACCCCTTCAAGGAACCTATAAATGGAAGAAAAAAGGATGGGGGTATCAACTAATGCTTTCCCATTAAGTGCATAGAAAAATCCTGTCACATTCTGCACCTGACATGGTTATCACTCAATTCACCTATCCTAGCATGGATAATGAGCTTCTGGGCATTGTGGATGATTTATGGATTCTAGAAGAAACCTCATTTACTGCATATTACTATGCCATCAACGAAATCCAAAACCAAGAAGAAATAAACCATGTCATCACTACTTTGGAACTTTATGTTTCAAACCTTTAACCTATTAAAACCTCATCTACTTATTTCCATGGGAAGAAACTTGTAAGAGCTTGAATATTTGCACTAAGAACCGAAGAAGCTCATTGCCAAGAAGTCATTCCTTGTGTGCAAGAATTTTTGGAGGAATCCATAACTCCATGGATTGATGGGAGATTTGAAGGGAATGCATTCCTTTATGTTAACAAATGGGGTGGATTGATCAACATAAATAGTGCTCAATATTCAGGAGGAGATTTTGGTTTTGTAGTATATATGATCACCATTTTCACTTTGGTTACTTTTGCTATGCAATTGCAATACTTACCAAGCTCAAATACAATTGGGAATTGAAATTCAAGCCTCAGATTTATGCCATAGTAAAAGGTTTCATGACTCATAATACTAAGAAACAATTGTTATACCCATGGTTATGGAACTTTGATCTGTGGAATCTCCATTCATGGCCCAACGAGATTGTGAATTTTCAAATGGGAGAAACCAAGAGAGCACAAGTGAGGCAATAAATGCTTACTCTTATATGGTAATGTAAGTATTGTCTCATGGAGAAACACATTTTTTTGATACTGATTCGACCTTGGATGGATTGGACATGGGATTTGCAAAGGCCTTATGGCATGTTCCTTCAAACAACACTATTTATGAATATTATTTTGTTGAGGAAACAATGTAGTGGTTGTTTTATTAGCAAACAAAAAAAACAATGGACTATGGTTTGCACCTACTTCTTGGAGAGAATGCAATGGGAATCGAATTGTGAAACTTAAGTACTTAGAGGAATCTTTTATAACATCTCATTGGATATTGATAATTTACAAAGATAAGCCACCGGGTTTCTACTAGACACTGGAAAGCGAACTATTACAAGTTACATTTTTCTAGGCCATGCGTTGTTAGCCTTATAATTGGCCCACAATCATTATAAGATATATCTATCCTTGGACCCTCATTCATTATGGTTATGGGTCACCCACAAATCTAAAGGTTATGGGTCACCCACACAAAACCCTTGCCATCAAATTCCATTTGTTAGGCCATGCACTGTTAGTATCAAGTTGTCCCATAAGCATTAGAAGGTGTCTCTATCCTCATACATTCATTCATCATGCCTATGGGTCAACTACAAAAAACCATTGCGATCGAAGTCTATTTTCTAGGCCACACACTGTTTGCTTCATAGTTTTCCCACAAGCATTATAGGGTATATCTATCCTCTGACCTCATTCATCATGGTTATGGGTCATCAAAAAATTCACAGTTATGGGTAAATTACACAAAAACCTTGTCATAAACATCACTTGGTTTTAGCTCATAAACAAACCCACACTTATAGGTCAACCACACAAAACCCTTATCTTCATTATCTCATAGTCAACAAAAGTTTCTCAGGAGGGAACTTCACACAATGGGAACCATTGCTTCCTAAGGGGGCATGATTGATATGAATGGAAAGTGGAATCCACCCATGGTATTGTAACTTAAGAAGGTTATAAATAACAAGCCTCACTTTGTAAAAAAACCTATTGGTCCACCATAATGTAGTGGTCAAAATTTTCTTTCATTTAATAAATTGTTTTTCTTGGATGGTTATCTTCTCTATGTATTTGGTGCGTATTTTGAATATTGTGTGGTTTGTTTCCTTGATCTGCCCCACCCCACCCCCCGCGAGAAAAAAAAAAAAATACACTTGCTTGAAGCAAAATTTAAATCAACTAAACTCATAATTCATTCAAAATACTTTAAAACAAAGATAGTGATATAAACCTACTCAAGGCTGGCCTATGCCTCTATGCACTTAAACATTCAACATATGTGAGAAGTTAAATCTCCAATCTCATACACAATAGCACAACAAAGTATAATAAAACAAAGTAACAAAAAAAGTAGTGTAGATATATTAATCAAAATAGAGTAATAATAGAATTTATATCTAATTGTCCTTGCGCTACAAGGCACTAGTATATATATAAAAGCATAACAGTCTTAAATTAGAAAAATAACAACAATTATCCCTTTTGGTGAACTAAACAGAGATAAGAATAGTAGTCAAGCTAATAGTTAGTTAATGATTCCAACAACATGTCAATAATGAATTCTATTCGTGGCTTCCATGGCTTGCACATTGAGCAAACGAACTAATGTAATTTCGGGTGTTGGTGAAACTATGGTCTTTGAATGCAATTTTCAAACATAGATGACCCAATATACTAGTGCTTTGTAGGGATATGAGAAATACCACATGCATTACATAACATTGATCCAACAATTTTATAATAGTTTTCATATATGGAAAGGTCATGTGCTTAAACAATTCGGCCAACATGCCCGTGATTCATGGTGCTAGTGCAAACCTTTGCTTTGTCCAAGTGTTACCACCATCCCCATGGTTGCAGAATGGGTAGATCTCACTTTTGTTCTTGGCTGTAAAAATGCCTTCGGAGCTTGCAAAAATCTTTTGGGTTTGATCAAAATATTGAACCCTTCATAATATAAAAGAATCTTTGGCCTAGTGATTGTGGTAGAGGTTTATGCTTTAAATGCATATGATGATTTTTATTTCTACCATATATAATATTATTCATATTTATGAGAGTTACAAGGTTGAAATACATGAGTTGGTAAAGTATAAATAAAGTCTATTACTTTTAGTTAATATTGAATAATATATCCATGACCTTTGCTTAAAACATATTTACACTCTCTTGAAACATTGAATGAAGTAATGATTAATGGGTAGTTGAACTACCCCACTGTTTTCTCCAATTATAAAAATGAGAGGAGTCATGAATGAAAGAGGGTGAAATTTTGTGTTAAGATATGCCCAAGTTTGGAAAGTGAATTTCATTCCCATTCATTCCCTTTCTGAGTTTATGTAGAACTAATATATCTTGTTGATAGTAGAGATATCTTGAAAGGTGGAAAAGAAATATTGAGAGGCATTTTTATGTGATGTACTTCAAGGTTGATTATTTACTTTGAAATATGTTCATACTTTTCATAAGTTTTGATTTAGTTCAGTCCCGATAAGTGTGATTTTTGTAGAGTTCAATATTGTTTTTGTGTTTCTTGAAATGATCTAGTACAAATTTTGTAGTTCCATTTCTTTCTTTCACCACTTAGTTGTCATTGTATTATTTTGTTTACATATTTGGATTATAAGGATCTTCTTTGATTCTAATCCTTGTATGGATCTATAGAGAGAGATTTATATTGTAACTAAAATTGATATTTAATACAATTTTTTCTTGTTGTGTTCTTATATTTTGGTCCATTGAAGCATTGGATTATCTTGTCTTGATGATGCTATTTTCAAAAATCCTTCATCCATCTATTTTATTCCAAATTTTATTGTGTATAAGTTCACAAAGTGTTCTTTTATTCTCTGTTTTATTAGTTGATATAATAAAAAAATTATAGTTTTTTTTTTAATAAAACATAAGAGATTTTAGATTTTAAAGATTTTCTTATTCAAATATAGTGGTATAATTGAAGGGATATAAGACTAGGGTAATAATAGATACCATCTCTCTTAGCATAAAGAGATTTGAAAGCATCTTTGAGAGGCATCAAAACTTCTCACATCGATTTTATTTTTGGTGGCCATTTTGAGGAGTAACCATTCTCTCTGGTTCTATTATTTTCTTCTTATTTTTCTCTTTTTGATTTTAATGACTCCACCTAACCAAAAATAATCAAATATCATATTTTTTTTTAACTGATCAAAGAAGCATTGCCTTGAGTTTATTTGACTTTATTCTTGAATTGATTGTGTCTCATGAACACCTTGAAAATTCTTGGAACATTTACGTTAGAGATATTAAGATCCAGGAAAGAAGAAAAGCCCTTTAATCACAAGTTCATAATAATCTTGATTGTCAATAAGTGTTTATGTCCTCGCAATCTTGTATATCACAGAGAACAAGAGGTAAGTCTCTTAAGTTTGATCCTTTGGTAGAGGTTGGAAGAAGAAAGAAAATCCTTGAAAGTTTTAAAGGCTTAAAAATCTCATTCTTATTCAAAAACTAAAGTCACAAGTATATCAAGAACTATTTCTCCTAAAAAAGTCATCATCATGGCTTCTTCTTGTTGAGAAACCAAGTGCAATGCAGTTTAACAATTAATTCCTGTTATTGATAATTACTTGTGAATATTAGATATCTTCTTATTATTTCTTACATCTTCTTCATTAATAAATTATGCAATTGTTCAATCATTCAAGAAATATAGAGATCATAATGAGACAAGAGACACCATAAATTAGGTTAGTAGTTAGGGAAAAACCCACAAGGGGAAAACCCAACAATACTTTCCTTATAGAATCAACTCAAAATGAGAGATATCCAATCCAATACCAATACCAATCAACCATAAAAATAACAAGTAAAACCCTCCTTCAAGTCACCTCAGTAGTCAAATTCAATGTTGGTCAAATATGCTCCAATTTGGTTAAAATCATACATTTTGGTCCTACAATAAGGGCTGAAATTTGGCCTGTAATCACACCAGAAGATTTGGTTGTTTCCTCAGAAAAAATATGTCCACATGTGCGAGATGTAATAGAGTCAAAATTTGGTCAATGAGGAATATTATTCTTTTGTTCTTGACTTCCTTATTTCTCCTTTGACTCAGCCTTCTTCCTTCTTTGCTAGGTGCAAAATATACTATTTGTTGTGATGAACGAATGAACTCTCCAAGAGGTCGAACTATCACTTATATATATTTGTACAAGAGGGTCGAATAGGTGTCACTTTGGAGGGATTGGATGCCCTGTCCAAGGTGGGCCGACTTGACAATTTTGTGGTCTTATGGCTCAGAATAAAAATTCAAACTTTCTTTCTTTTAAATTTCCAAATGGGGCATGACTCAAATAATGTTTCTTTTGAATCAAAAATAAATTTCTTTTGACTCTAGCATGAAGAACACGCTTTACCAAAATATAATAAATGCATTAATGATAAATACATATATTATGAAGGTCAAACCTAGTTACAACTTCAACACTCCCTCTTAATTAGGGAGGTATTCATAATGACTCATAGAGATATTCTCAAGTTGAAATATTCATATACGAAAGGAACTAGATTGATAAGCATCATTGATGATAACATCAATATAACCAACATTGTTAAAATTCCAAGGCCTTGACAAGTAAGATCTATCTCTCCACTAGATCATAGCACAATGTTGGGAGGCATTCAATAGGACACCACACTGCCTCTTCAAGGCACATACTCCACCTAGGTTCACCAAAGTATGTCCTCCATAGGACCATTTTGTACTTCTCACAAGGAAATGTCAGTCCACTAGACCATTCTTTAACCGAGTCCATGTACTTGACTTAGGGTGTTAATCCTAATCGACCATAGTACATGACTCAAGAACGTTTTCCAAAATGCTTATTTAATCTTCCATTCTCCCTATTCAAGTCCATGTACATGACTTATGATTGTTAGTCCCAGCCACAATACATGACACAAGGAGAAATAGGTGTTCAACCTCACTCCCTCTCAATCTGGGAGGATTTATCCACAAGTCCAAGCTTGTCTTGAAATGCTCATACTTTCCCTTAGGAAGGGACTTCGTCTAAACATCAGCTACTTGTTTGTTAGTGGATATATAGTGTAGGTTCACAATTCCATCCTGCACCATGTTTTGAATATAGTGGTACTTAATCATAATGTACTTTGGCCTTGCATGAAAGACCAAGTTCTTTATCAACTTTATGTATCTTTGATTATCAAAAAGTGTTATGGTCAGATCTAGAACTCCTTCAAACAAATCAACAAGTAATTTACGGATGCAAAATATTTCATGACTAACTTCACTAACTACCATATATTCAGCTTCAACAGTACTGAGTGCAAAAGAATCATGTTTTCTACTCATCCAAGAAATCATAGCTGTTATAGACATATTTGGGCGTTGCAACCCTAATCACATATGTCCATAAACTAATGGCTTCTGAGTCCCTAAAAGTGTTGCTTCATACCCTAAAGAAGCAAGGTCAGCTGATTACAACATCTCCCGGAAGTTCTCCATGAAAAACTGCTCAGAACTGGTCAAAACTGGACCATACAGTTTGCTCAGTGCTAAGGGTGTGATGCATCTCACCTGCCACATGCAAAAAGTGTGATGCATACTGGAAAGCCCTTCTGTAGGGTGCGATGAGTGAAAGTAGACAAATGGCAAAGACAGTTTGCAAGGTGGATGATCATGGAAACTTCCAGAAACTTCTCTTGTGACACTTGCCTCTCTGAGTTTGCCTAGGGATGAGTAAGAGATCATGAAATATCCAAGTGGAATTGATAACTATCAGAGAAATGACACTAATCACAATCCGAGAAGCTGACTCACCCACCTGCAAACATTTATATATGGATCCCTCATCCTAGAGATCCAGAGGCTGGGAATCTTGTATTTTGTAAGGAAGTGCTGTTGGTTTCTTTGTGGAACATCATAGTGGTTGGGTGATCTAAGATTTTCATGAGGTGAAGAGGGCTTTCATGCTGGAGGATGATGCTGGGTCAGATCAATGGGTTGTAATCCTTCTTCTACTCTTTCTATCAATAAAGCTATTTGAGTTTTCCTCCACATTCTTGTATGTTTGAGTTGATATATGCATTTGTGTGGTCAATATATATCTGGTCCTATATTGTTTATGATTGTAGATCTCTGTACTTTGATGGTATCATGCTGCTTTGACTTTACAGGTGCTCTTTGAAACAAGACAAGCAAGGAAGGAGCGGCAACGATCTGTCAAAGGAGAGAGGAAACAAGTAAGGAGCCAAGCGAAAGACTGAGGTTGGTACTCTCTGCTTCTCACTCATCTACTTCTCATAAAGGAAAACAAAAGTAACTTTAGTTTTTTTATTTCTAAGATAGCTACCTGTCTTAGTGGGACTAGAAGCTCTAAATGGACACTAGATTTCTCGATAACAAAATGGCAACTCCACTGGGGAACGAATAGCTTGTTTTCTTGTCTATATATGTTTTCTTTATAAACTACATATAGAGCTTGAAGTTAAGCCAGCTAGCCTTCGAATTGCATTTGCTATGCAAGTGCAAAGTAGATCAATGCTGCTTCAGTCCATCTCCGGGTTTTGTTTATAAACTGAACAATTGATTTGCAAACATCCTAATTTCCCTGGTGGTGGCTCAAGTAACCTCATTAGGTCAGCCCCTATGATTTGCATTTACTGACTATCATTAGCTTGGACCAAAAACCAAGTTAAAGTCTCGTCCCTGGACCATCGCACTGTCTCCTTTAGGCAATCTGGATGCATCACACCTCCCATGTGCAGTAGGTGAGATGCATCCCTGTTTCCCTGTGTTACAGGTGCGATGATCAGATAAGACTATTTCTGCCTTCAGGTTTTGGTTTTCCTTCACTCTGTTCAGCTTTATTAAGGAGTTTTGCTATCTGTGATCAGTATACCACTGTTGGAACTCCCTTCCTTTGCATTATTCAGCCTCCATTGTACAAAGAATTGTGAATGTTTTTATGTATTTTTCACCATTTACAGTTCTCATTTACGAAAAAGTAGCTTAGTCGAATTGTCGTATTTTTATTTGGAAGTGTCGCAAGTGTCATTTTCAGTCAAAGAAAAGAATCCTGCTATTCTTGATGGTCGGTTACACTGTTACTCTTGTATTTGATTTGAATTGGTAGAATTTCAAGTGTCGAAAGTAGTTTTCCAAATTGAAGTTGAAAGTGTCACCTTTGTCTTCCTTTCGTATTTTGAAGAGAAAATTGTTAGTACTGTTGCTTTGAAAGAAAAGATAAATCGGATTTGTACTTAGCATTCTTTCTGTCATTCACACATTAAGAAGCGAAAAACAAATACATCTAGACTGCTTGTTGATTTTGATTTAGGACAATGCATCTAGTGTGTGCTCTCTGCTCTATGTTGAAAGAATCTCGCTTCTCTTTCCTTAGTAGCTAGGATTTTCATTGCAAAAAGAAGATTAAACGACTGTTTATCATCTTAGATTGCATTTTTAGGAATTATATATCTACATCATGCGGTGAACCTTAAATGAAAACTTCTTAAGAAAGATCAACTGTAAAATAAATTCAATGAACATAAAAACGCTTTGGAACCTAACACACAACATTTAGAAGTCTAGGCTAGAGACATATTCCAGAGTCGTAAAGCCTGGTAACTATCGCTTTCATCGTAGGTTGGATGATTCCTCCTCTTTGAGACGACAAGTGCCTGTACGGACTTGTGCTCCCACGTACCGTCGAGTATATATTGGGAGACCACAATAGGCTATATCCTTTATCCTTAGGAAGCCGTGTCTGCCACCCTATTAATCGCAATGCACTGAACACAACATTCAGGAAGATTTACTACCGCACTTTAAAAAGTATTCTATAGTTTTGTGATTGGTTTGTAATCCCTTTGTCTAGATTTCCAGAGTAGTCTCTTTCTTTCCTTTTTAGACTCCTTAAAAGAAAAGGTCCATCTGAGCACTTGTCACTTCAGGCTCATTAAAAATCGAAGGCGACTAGAGTCAGCTTTAGCTTTTTCTCGACTCTTAAAAACTAAAAAAGCAAGTTGTGTCAAAGCGTCATAAAATTTATTTTAATCAGAATAACATCACTATTCCCTCGTTGGTCTTAGGTTGAGAAAATGGAGTCCAGCAACCAAGGGTTTCCCCTTGGGGGAAATCCTAGTCCTTTCTCCTCTTTGGGAGATGTTGGTGCACCTCATATGGCCACATTGTCCCTTCCAAGACTGACAATCGGCTTGCCAGTATGGCTCTTCTCGACCTCTGTCGTTCAAAGCATCATCATTCCTGAGCAATCAAGTCAGTAACTAGATGATACTAGAGTTACCCCCCAACCTTCTACTTCGTTTGTTTCTCTCTCCCCTTCTTCCTCTTCGCTTGGTGAAGCTGGTAAAACTAAAAACCAAGTAACTGAGAAGAAGAAGAAAGGGAAGGAGGAGAAGAAGAAGAAGGAGCCAAAGGCAAAAAGGGGCAACCATACGTCATCTGGTGAAAATCCGCACACTACACCATCCAAACCTAAATCTTCATGTGTCATTTGTAAAGGGGACCACTATCATTGAGATTGTCCTTGCATCCCACGGATCTTAAGGGACTGGTCTCTCTGCTTGCACAATCCGGTGTCCTCAACCTCTGACAATCATGTTGAAAGTACATCGTCAACTAGTGAAAACGAAGTCTCTGGAAAGAAAGAAAAATATAAATTTCCTTATAGACTGTGTGAAGGCAATCATTCTGTCCACTGTTGTCCCTTCCTAGATGAAGCTAAAAGAGTCTTGGATAACCATCCTGCTTCACCGCTACAGTTTCCTCCTGGATACAAGAAACTCTTGCCAAGTCCATCGCTAGTTGAAAATCTAACTGACACACCTTTGTGGTCGGTCAAAGCATCTATAATTGAGGATAAACCCTCTGAGTCCACACCGGACCAAAGTCAATAGGTCGAGATGGCAGTCGACCCAGTCTTGTCTTCAGAAGGTCCATCTTTAGATGATACAGTCACCGAAGAGAATGAGAATGACACCGTTCAAATTCTTTTCATAAACATAGACTCCGATGAACATGGGGGCAATCTACCCGTTCCTTTACCGCAGGAAGGAAGTTCGTCAGAGTCGTATCTGACCGTTTATTCAGTCCCACCTCCAAGCAACCTAGTTGTTGTTGAAAATAATACTGAGAGGGGGGGTGAATCAGTATTATCTAGTCCTTTTAACAATTCTTCCTTATTTATACTATGAATTATTTTTGCATATCAGTACCATAAAACAATGAGCATGAACAAGAAAAACAGACAGTCACATCAAAGAACACCAGATATAAGGTGGAAACCCAATGTGGGTGAAAACCACCTGCTGCAATATGTCTCTATCTTCTTTCAAATTAGAAACTCCTTTTACAATGGTCTTGTACTGGTGCAGTCCTTTACCAGTACGCAGGCTGCAACCTGCAGAGAGCTACAACTCTCTCTCGTTTTCCAGTCTCTCCTGGAAGGGAGCTACAACACCCTACTTCTTTTCTTTCAAGGACCACTTTTCATAAATTTTCAAACTGGATCCATAAATATCAAATGATCATCAAGTACCAGTAAGTCACCCAGATAACCAGATCCACAATAACAGAAACTAAACCCAGAACACCTTCTGCGGCGTCTCCTACGGCGCCTCCTGCGGCGCCTCCTACGGCACCTCCTGCGGCGCGTCCTGCGGCGTCTCCTGCGGCGCCTCCTGCGGCGTCTCCTGCGACGCCTCCTGCGGCGCCTCCTGTGGCGCCTCCGCACTTCTGCGGCGTCTCCAGAGACACCTTCACAGATTCGATTTCCACTTCACTTTCATATAGATCGAGCTTTTGAAACAATAACCCAATATTTCAGATCTTAAGATATTCAACCCAAAAGCATACACAAGCCAAATGATCTCCTTTGCTTTATATAGGCAAGCTCTTCCTCAAATCATGGACGAATACCACGGGCCAAAACCATAACAAACCAATACCATCAACTCAATACTAGGGATCAACACGTCTATTGAGATGCCATGGTCCAAAAACCATAGGTTCAAATTCCAAGGACTAACTACCATGGACCAAAGGTAAGTTTTCCCACATGAAATAAACTTTTCTCTGCATAAAATTCCGTGAACTTTTCTTACTTCTTAATTCTCATCATATTGAAGCCATGCCATGGGTGTTGCCATCAAGTACAACATCTGTAACATATAACCATACCAGAAACATAATGCCAACAATCTCCCCCTTTGGACTTGATGGCAACCTCAAAAACTTCAGCGACATTCTCCCACTTTGACATCAAGGGCAAAGGGTTATGCTCCCCCTGAATATGAACCAGATCTGCAAAGAAAAACCATAATCCACCAGACACCATGAATGACCAAGAAAGAGATAGAGACATATTGCAGCTATATTCAGACCAGCTCCCATGATCTCCTTTTGTACATCCTCCATAATGCCAACAATGCATTATATTCTCCCCCTGAACCTGTGCCGCAACCCAGCACATGTACGCATATACCCCAGATGAATCATGCGTACAACCAACAATCAGAAGAGTCTCAACAATAAGATGATGCATCAACAACCCCCAGCTTTTGCCTGAGGTATTCAAAAGTCTCCCTGGGCAATGGTTTGGTGAGAATATCAGCAACTTGTTCCTTAGAAGGAACATACTCCAACTTGACCTTTTGTTCAAGCACTTGTTCCGGAAAAAATGATACTTGATTGGTATGTGCTTGGTTTTTGAATGCATGACAAGATTCTTTGAGATGCTGATTGCACTTGTGTTATCACATAAGATAGAGATAGGTGGTGTACAAGTGATTTGAAAATCCTGCAAGGTCTTCATCATCCAAAGGAGTTGAGTGCAGCAAGATGCAGCAGCAACATATTCCGCTTCCGCTGTAGACAAGGCAATTGAACTCTGTTTCTTGCTGAACCAAGATACTAATCTGGAACCCATAAAGAACGCACCACCACTTATGCTCTTCCTGTCATCCACGCTTCCGGCCCAATCTGCATCTGTATAAGCATGAAGTGTGAGATCTATATCTCTAGGATACCATAAGCCATAATTTTGTGTCCCTTGAAGATATTTGAAAATTCTCTTCACTGCCTGAAGATGCGTTTCCTTTGGATTTGCCTGAAATCTTCCAACTATTCCTACTGCATGCATGATGTCTGGTCGGGTACCTATCAAATAAAGTAGACTTCCGATCATAGATCTGTAGGTTGGTTGATGTACTGCTGCAGATTCATCATTTGCACTGAGGCTACATCCTGTGACCAGGGTGTACATACTGGTTTTGCATCTTCCATGCCATATTTCTTCAAGATCTGTTTGAGATACTTGGTTTGAGATAAAAAGATTCCTTCTTCCTTTTGTTGGATTTGCAAACCAAGGAAATATGTCAGTTCTCCCAGCAAGGACATTTCAAATTCTTTCTGCATGACCAAGGCAAAGCTTTGACTCATCTCTTCTTCATTGCTGCCAAAAATAATGTCATCTAAATACACAACAAGTATTAGCAATTCGTCATTTTCAACTTTTATATAAAGATTGCTATCTGCTGATCCTTTTGAAAAACCTTGTTGATGAAGATATTTATCCAAACGATAGTACCAAGCCCTTGGAGCTTGTTTGAGCCCATAGAGAGCCTTTTTCAATCTGCATACAAGATTTGGATCATTTCCAAGAATGAACCCATCTAGCTGTTCAATGT
Organism: Pinus taeda; assembly: GCA_000404065.3. Lineage (NCBI taxonomy): Eukaryota > Viridiplantae > Streptophyta > Pinopsida > Pinales > Pinaceae > Pinus > Pinus taeda. Next base: position 94,322 of record APFE031749112.1, read on the forward strand.
ATACTTCTTCTTCAAAGTCTCCATTCAGAAAGGCTGATTTCACATCCATTTGAAATACTTTGAAGTTTTGAAAACTTGAGAGAGCAAGGAACATTCGGATGGCCTCAAGTCTTGCAACAAGAGCAAAGGTTTCTTCAAAGTCTATTCCTTCTTGCTGCGCATACCCTCTACAAACAAGTCTGGATTTGTTTCTAATTACTTCTCCATTTTCATTCAATTTATTTTTGAAGACCCATTTTGTTCTGATAACATTCTTATCCTTTGGTCTAGGAACCAGTTCCCAAGTGTTGTTCCTTTCGATTTGTTCAAGTTCTTCATCCATTACTTTTATCCAACATGCATCTTTGCATGCCTCTTTCACATTTTGTGGTTCAGTAGAGGAGAGTAATGCCAAATAGCTTGAGGAATCTACAACTATTCTTCTTGTTTGTACACCTGCTTCTTTCTGCCCCATAATCTGAGATTCTGGATGATTCTTCTGAACATATCTGGATGGAGTCTTTTCTTCGATTCCTGTCTGCTCCTCTGGTTCTTCTTGAGGTTCTTCTTGAGGTTCTTCATCATTCTATTATTGAGGATAGCCTTCATATTCTTCGATGTCTTCATGATGTACTTGTCTAGGGATGTATCCCTTCTCATCAACCACTACATCAATGCTTTCAACAATTCTTCCAAGTCTTTTATTGTAACACTTGTATGCTTTGCTATGTGGAGAGTAACCAAGAATAATGCCTTCATCTGCTCTAGGTTCAAGTTTTCTAAGCTGCTCATCATTATTCTTAATATAGAATTTGCTCCCAAAGATTTTGAGGTGCTTTACCGAAGGAGTCTTACCATTCCAGATCTCATGAGGAGTTTGAGTGTTGTTCACCCTGACATTTGTTTTGTTGAAAATAACAACCGCAGCATGAGCAGCTTCACCCCAGAATGTTGCAGGAGTTCCTGACTCATTAAGCATGGCACGAGCCATTTGTTGGACTGTTCTGTTCATTCTTTCCACAACTCCATTTTGCTGAGGAGTTCTAGCTATAGAGAATTCTCTTCTTATCCCATGTTCTTCACAGAAATCGAAAAATTAATTTGAGGTAAACTCCCCCACCTCTGTCGGATCTGAGGAACTTAATTTTGTGACCTGATTCATTTTCAACCAAAGCTTTGAAGGATTTGAATTTTTCGAATGCTTCATCTTTGTGCTTCATAAGTCCTCACCAGACAAACCTGGAAAAATCGTCAATGAATAATATCAAGTATTCTTCTCCTCGAGGTGTTCTTTTCCTGAATGGACCGCATGTATCTGTATATACTAGCTCAAGAGGCATGCTAGCCGATCATTCCTTCTTTGGAAAGTTAGTTCTGGTTTGTTTTCCAAACTGACATGATTTGCATATGGTATTGTCAGGAATTTTGATATATGGAAGATCACGAACTGCCTGATATTTGCATGCTTTCCTTATTTTTGAAAAGCTTAGATGCCCAAACCTTCGATGCCATAACCAGTGCTCATCATCCTTGCT
>APFE031749115.1:1422-72097 GCA_000404065.3 Pinus taeda
CGGGCGGAGGCCCGATTCTCGAAATCGGGCCTCCGCCCACGGTCGCGCCCCCTATGTTGACAAAACCCTTATTTGCTTCACCTTGGTGTGAAAAACTACAAATATTTCCTATCTTCGCAGATCCTCCATCACTGCATTCCTTCTTCTTCACCATAGATCCCCTATATCCACAGTCCTTCCTCGCCTCGGATCCTTCATTGTCGTAGATCTTCGCCATTGTCTCAAAGCTCTGAAATTTTGCCTCTCAAACCCCATTGTTCCACCTGCAAAGAATTATTATCCAACCAGGGCCCAAGTTGAGTTATTATTGAGTTGTAATTATTTAATTCAGTTTAACTATGTTAAATTCAATTAAATTAGTTCCAACTAATGGAGGAATTAGTTGGAGATCCAATGTTGAGGTGTAACCTGCAGTAGTGGGGTGTAACCAACAATGATCAACTAGTAAATTGAAGATTCACTCATAATTAACTCATGCATGTCAGATCAGAGAAATACCCAACTGATATTAGAGTTTAGGGACAGTGTACTATCAGTTGTAAAATCATCTAAATTAAACAGGTGGTGCATGCAACCAAAGGAAGACTTGTGGGTGGATTGCACGGTTATGGATGAGGAATTTTCCCAATTAAATATGGGCTAATTCCCTAGAAAAATGCATAAGGAAATAGGAGATTTGCAGGTATCATATTTGGCTAAGTATTGGCTTGAGTTGGTTTGTGAAGCAGTGAGATAGATTGTACTTGTGTAGAAATCGTTCAGGTTGAAAAAGCATTGTATTTTCTTCTTAAATCTTATGATTAATAAAATATACAGATAGAAAGGATCTTAGCTGTGGCTTTCCCTAGAAAATTATTGTGTTATGTGCGATTGAAATTCTTCCTTTTCTACTTCATAATTTCATCGATCAATTTTTGTTTCCGCTGATGAGCAGATTATATTCAAATCAATTGTTTTAGCATATTACAATCTGCAGTTTGAATCTACAAGAAATTTCTACAAGCTATACTATTGAAGGTAAGGACATATTCATTTCAAAGCCTTGCCTGAATTAACTGAAATAGTGTTAGGAGTTCCTAAACTACAAGTAAATAATGATGGTGTATGCAAAGTTTGTTCTCTTAGGAAGAACATCAAGAGACCATTTCCAAACAATGACAACATATATAAGGAAGTTTTGGACTTGGTTAATTCTGATGTATGTGGTCTGATGCCCATAAAATCTCTTGGTGGTTCACTGTATTATGTGACATTTATTGATGACTTCTCCTATAATATGTTGATATATCTCTTGAAGAAGAAAGATGAAGTGTTTGACAAGTTCTAGGAATTCAAAGTTGAAGTGGAAAACTTGACAAGTAAAATTATCAAGATATTGAGATCTGATAATGGAGGAGAATACACCTCAAAGGAGCCTATTTCTTTCTGCAAGCAAGTTTGGATCAAGAGGGAGCTAATTATTCCCTATAATCAACAACATAATGGTGTAGTAGAATAGAAGAATAGATCCATTGAAGAATTTGTCAAGGCCGTGATGCATGATTTGGACTTACCATTTTTCTTGTGGGGTGAAGCATAACAGATAGTTGTGTACATTGAGAATTGAAGTCCTCACAAAGTTCTATAAGTTATGACCCTTGAAGAAACCTTCTCTAAAAGAAAGCCAGAGGTTGGTCATATGAGAATATTTGGTTGTCTTGTATATATTCATGTTCCCAAAGATAAGAGGAACAAGATTGAGGCTTCAGGAAAGAAAGGCATATTTGTTGGATACAGTGAATCTTCAAAATCCTAGAGAATTTACATTAGAGAGGAGTGACAAACTGAGTTCAGCCGATATGTCACCTTTTATGAGAAAGTGGCACGTTAGAGGTTTAAGGAAGTCTTCATAGATTCCTTCGATGAAGTAAATCATGAGGCCTCAAGGGAATAACACTCAAGTTCTACATAATGTATCAAAAGGCCAGAAGGGCCTCAAGAACCCATAGAACCAGTCATAATTTAGAAGATCAAGAAAATAGCAACATGGTTTAGATCCACATTAGAAGAGGAAGAAGGACATGCAGCTCCTGATGGCACATCTAGAGAAGTAAGAAACCTAAAATTTTCTCCAACTATGCATCTCTCATGAAAAAAAATCATTGATGAAGAACCATCCACTTTGAAGAAGCAACTAGTCAGTAATGAATGAGGAGTAAAAATCAACTATGAAGAATTATGTTTGGGAAATTGTGCCAAGGCCTGAAGGGAAGTCAGTAGTGACTTCCAAGTGGATATATAAGAATAAGAAAGTTGCAAATGAGAGCATTGATAAATACAAGGCACGATTTGTGGTTAGAGGGTTCTTCCAAAAAGAGGGAGAAGACTTTTATGAGACTTTTTCTCTTGTTGCTAGGTACACCTTCATTCTATCCATAATTTCACTTGTTGTTTCTATGGGATGGTAATTACACTAGATGGGTGTAAATATTGCTTTCCTCAATGGAGTAAATGAAGAAGAGGTGCACATAGAGAAACCTCAAGGATTCGAGTTATATGGAAAGGAATCTCATCTTTGCGGGTTGAAGAAATCTCATCTTTACGGGTTGAAGAAGGTCATGTATGGACTCAAACAAGCTTTTAGAGCTTGGTATGCTCGTATCGACAGTTATCTAACAAGACTGGGATTTACAAAAAGTGAAGCAAATACAAACCTTTACTTTAAGGCTGTGAAGAATGCACTTATGATCCTATTATATGTTGATGAATTGTTTTTTGACAAGTGCCAAGCCTATTATCATTCAATGTGAGAAGTAGTTGGCTTCTGAGTTCGATATGAAGGATATTGGTTTGATGCACTATTACTTGCAATTAGAAGTATGGCAAAATCTTGGTGAAGTTTTCCTCGGTCGAGCGAATTATGTGATAAATATCCTTCAGAGTTTTGGAATGGTGGATTGCAAATCCATGGAAACTCCCATGGTGACTACCCTGAAGAAGTTAAGAGGATCTGACTCCAATTTAGTAGATCCATCTATTTATAGGAAATTGATTGGGATGCCAATTTATTTGGTTAACACTAGGCCATACATTTGCTTCTCTATGAACACTTTGAGCTAGTGTCAGATAGAACTAAGACATGAGCATTAGATTGAAGCAAAGCACATATTGAGATATTTTCCTGGTACACTGAATTATGGCTTGAAGTATTTTGCACAGAAGGATGTACAAATTTAGGGATATATAGATGCAAATTGGGTAGGAAGTGTTGGAGATAGGAAGAATACCTCCGAAGTGTGCTTCATTTTGGGATCCACTATGATATCATGGATGACCAGGAAGTAGAAGTTGATTGCACTCAGCACTGTCGAAGCAGAGTGCATCGCAACTAATGATGCTTATATCGAAGTAGTATGGCTCTAGAAGTTGTTTGTAGGACTATTTGGTCAAGAGTTGGAACCGATGGCGATACACTGTGATAATCAAAGTTGTGTGAAGCTTTGAGAGAATCATGTGTTCCATGATAGGTCAAAACATATTGAAATCAAGTACCACTACATTTGTGACATGATGCAAAGGAAAGTGATTAGGCTCAACTACATCTCCATCGAGGAGAAAATAAATGATGTTCTGACAAAGTCATTTCCAAGGGACAAGTTTGTGTACTTTAGAGACAAGTTGGGTCTTTTGGAGACCACCCTTCTTGTTGAGAGCGAGAGTCGATATGTCTACAGCACGGATGGACATTCTCCCTAAGGGGAGAATGGGTCCAAGAGACCTAAAGGGCTCAATAGTCAGTGTTGAGTGAGTGTCTCTTAGAGGAGGAATCTTATCAGACACTAGAGATGGTGGAGTGAGGTCTTGGACCCTGATCACACACCAGGAATGGTGGAGTGAGGTCCTTATGCATCTAGACTCTGATCACACACTAGAAGTTTGGAGTGAGGTCTTGGATCTTGACCACACACTAGGTAGGGTGGAGTGAGGTCAGGTTCAGCATCTAGACCCGATCACCAACCGGGAAGGGATTGAGTGATGTCTTGGCCCAAGGTGCTCACTGGTAAGGGTGAGTGAGTGTTTGTTAGTTGAGGGTCTCAGCATTTTGGCCTAGGTGGTGGCCATGGAATTCGAGGATTGGTCACTCTAGAGGAGTGAGTCCTCATATGCTTATGGAATTTCCATGGGTTGCGAATCACCCCAAAAACTCCCACTAGTGGATGCTAATAATAAATGATGACGTTGGTAATACTAGATAACATTTTTCATTAGATAATTTTGTTGAATTTGAGAATGTCTATGCCCGTGATTATGAATACCTCCCGAGTTAAGAGGGAGTTTTGAATTTGTAACTATGGTCAATCTTCATAATGTAATTTTAGTCACTTGATGTAATTGTATTTATCATTATAAAGCATATTTATAAATGCTTGAGTCAAAAAAAAAAATATTTTGAGTAAAATTCCCATTGCGACTTTTAAAAGATGTAAATCTGAATTTTTGAAATGTAATTTTTGGTTCCAAAAACTAAAAAGTCATCTTCCCTCCAAGTCAAGTTGACCTTGACCAAGAGGTGTCTATTCACCCTAGAAAAATACTATATAAAGGCAACTCGAGCTCCTCATTTTGCAGATTTGCATTCTTCTCTCAAGACAGCTTCTAGGTAAGTGAAGGAGGTTGAGAAGAACAAAGAAGGACAAAAAAAGAAGGTTGAATTTCTCTCTCTCATCTCTCATCTCTCATAAAATCGCACGTGTGGACAAAAGTATCTCTTTGTGATTCACATCTTTCTAGGGCAGTAGCTTCAGGAGGGCCGAAATTTTCTGGGTTACTTGGCAGCTTTGAGGGGCCAAAATTTTGGGCTACTGGACAGTTGATGGGAGGCCAAAATTTCTGGATCGAACAATCAAAACGAAGTGCGACATCAGTTTGGGTGACTTGACTTTGAGGAGAATACCACGTTTGACCATAGGTCTAGGTGTGTCTCTTATTGAAAAGGAACAATTTCTCTATTGAAAAGGTTGTTTGGTTTTTTCCCCATAGTGGGTTTTCCCAGGGTACATCTTGTCTCTTTTTGGTGCATTCTGATCTCTATTGTTCTACTATTGAATTTTTGAAGTACAATTATTGAATGATATATTGAATAAGATATACGAAGATCTACATCAAAAGTAATTATGAGAATTTCATAAATATTGTGCTAACCCTAATTGCACTAGAAAAATCAACACCCTAATATTTGGGTTTGGGTGAGCATGATTTTTCAATTGGTGTGAATATAACCATTGTTGTTGTTGCAACCAATTCTAATAGGGTCTATCCAATTTCTACACATACCATTAAGCACCTAGCATCAGAAAATATTATAGATTTTAGTAAATATTGTTGATAATAAGGTAGTGAGGAATTCCATGAATTTGATAGAGATGGTTACCTAGGTTGTTGATTCATTGAAAATTGAGAAGGTTGTGTTGAATTAAATTATACCAGTAACAATATATTCAATTACCTTTTAATTATTTATGAGATAACTAAGGCACTATTCATTTACTTTTCAATATGATGTTCGTGTGAACTTGTGAACTATCGTGAACCATATATGCTAATATAATATTGTTGATTGCTAATGAGGTTGTAGTATTCTAAATGAATGTCATATAGCAAGATATTAAATTTATTTCACAAATCACTAAATTTATTAAATTAGTGAGTTGCAACAATGTAAGGAATGAGAAACATAATAGTTACTAAGTTAATTTAAATATGAAGAAATATTAGAAACTAAACAATATAGTTCTAGGAAGAACTTGGCTAAGTAGAGGGCCCTACCTCCTTATGCAAGGCATTGGTTACAAGAGAAGCAAAATGCTAATTAATCAACACACCATTCAAGTAGATAAAATGGAAATGGAAAATGAGACTATATTAAGAATTTGGAATGCAAGTTGCACTCGAGTGATTCTTCTTATCTTTTCTCTCTAGCTCGAGTGGAGTTTGTTTTTTTACATATTTCTTGTTATCTTGAACTATCCAAGAAATTGAGGGGCAACCATGAGAAACTCATAAATCCTCAAGTTTTTTCTCTTTGTTACAATGATTTCTCCAAAATGATATAAAAGACCAAGCAATTTTGACTCTCTCAGTTGTACGATGGGTGGTAGACGGGTTTCTTTCCTGATGTGGTCATCTTTTCTTTGTTGGATGATCCTTGATCTCTATCGCTTTTTTTTGTTGGGTGCACAAATTTTTTCTGCAATCGACTGTTGAGAACTAGAGGTTAACTAACCACTAAGTTGTGTCAGCTTCTTGGGAGTTGCAACAGTCATGTCCAACAACTAATTATCAAGGTATTGTAGCAATGGTTTCTAGTTGAGTTGTAGCATTGAACCTCAAGAAGGTTGCATCATCGAACCTTAGGTGACTTGTAGCATAGGACGAGTGCGTTGTCGCAGCAAGAAAATTGTGTCACAACATTGCTTTTTATACATGTTGCAACATTGGTGTTGTAGAAGTAAATTTGTTGTAGCATTGCATTGTAGCAAGGCTCCTAGACTCCATCATGTTGCAGCAACAATGTCACAACAGTATTCCCACAATGTGCTCAAGGCAATTGCAATTGTACAAGGGTGTTGCAATAGTGGGTCCTAGTGATTTCACAACAGTGTGTGGGAGTTGCAGCAGCACAAGGGCATTGTAGTACTTTGGGCTGTAGTAATATGGTGTTGTTATAATCTAAAGGTGTTGCAACAACTATATATGCACAACTTGATTTTCCGTAATTTAGCACAAAGAGGCAAAGTCTTCCCTAAATACACAAGAATAAACATTAAAATGGAATAATCAAAAGATAGTATATGTTAATAAAAAATGCATTCTTGCAGGTATAAAGGGTGATGAAGTGGCATGGAAATGGGAAAATGTTTTCAAAAAGGTATTGGATGAGTGCTAAAAAGATGTCACTTTGGGCACCCATTAACAACCAGAGGACACCAATTCCTAGGATGTTTCTTCACCTATATTGGATAAAATATGAATAACACTCTCTCATTATCTTCTTGTTTTCATTATGTTTGCAGAGCATCTAACTGCATAGACTATGAGTTCAACTTATCAATTTTCATATTTTCCAACAAATTCCTAATCTTAGTTTTGGTTGTCCTAGGATTATTTTTAGATGTTGAGGCTGGTAACCCTCTTGTTCTTCTTCCTTTCCTCATATTTTCGCTTGAATAGTTTTTTAAAATATCCCTAATTTCATCATAATGAGATGATAAATATTTCTAACAACAGTATGATTCAATGTTTCCATTAAGTCTTCTTTAGACCCTCTTTATTGGACTAGTTTTATAACTCATCATACAATTTACAAGTTCCTGAGCATTTCCATTTGAACCGAAAATGCTCAACATAATATTCTAAGGTCTCATATTAATGTTGAGTCATTCTAAAAATTTCATTTTGTGTTTCTCTAGCTCGAAATAATCCTTGTACTTTGCAAGAAAGATAATCTTTCATTTCCTCCCAAATACCTATACTTCCTCTTTTAAGTCTCATAAATAATCATAAAGAAACACCTTTGAGAGTTGAAGGAAACATCCTTAACTTCTAAGAGTTTGTCTTATAATCATATTTTTGCACATGGATTTAAATGAAAATAAGAAAGTGTTAGGGCCCTTAGTAGGTAATCCATAGAATACAGGTTGAATTGAAGGATTGATTTTCTTTAGTTTAGCATCATCCACATTTTCCCTTATTGGAAAAGGAGGTTTTTCCCTTATTGGAGAAGGAGGTTTATCTTCTTCTTCTTTCTCCCTTTATATGTTTCATGCCTTCCCTCTTCATTACCATTTTGTGTATCACCCATGTTGAATATAAAGTTCAATCCTTGAGCCAAGAGATTTAGAACAACTCTTTGGAAGTTTCAAGTTCATTGCACAATCTAAATGGCAAGACACTATAAGCAAAGGTTCCCCAAGGACAAGTAAATTTGTTTTTGTATTGATCTTCTGGAGAAATGTGTATTTGACTATCTCCCCTAAAACCATATAGAAGGAAGATATTTCTTCCCTTCAAAAGAGTCCAACACGTGTTCAATAAATGGAACTGGAAAATGACCCTTTGTAATAGCTTTATTGAGTTCTCTAGAGTCATAAACTCTCCATTTACCTCCTTTTTTTAGAACTATAAAAAGTGTTGAAACCCACTCACTTTCATAAATAGGATAAATGAACCCTATTGTTAAGAGTTTTTGCAACTCTTCCTTTACAATGTCCTTAAGAATTGGGTTTGTAAAACGATGGGGTTTCCTCGAGTGAAGTAATCCATCCAAAATATAAATATGATGCATGCAAATGGATGGATCTATTCCTATCATGTTTTTATAATCCCACGTAAATGTTGAAGACTATTTCCGCAACAATTCCTATAGTTGTTGTTATTGAAACGGTTGTAGTTGATTGTTAATATTCAATGATTTTCATGGAACTGTTTTGATTTTTGAACTCTAAAATTTGTACATTCTTCTATGAATTACTCTTCCAGACATTGATGTTCAATTCCTTCCCTTCCAAAAGATTTAGGATGGTTAATTAGTGAAATTTCATATGAAAATGATTCATTGTTAAGATTTGTTTAAATTCCCTCTTCTTGATTATAGAATTCTTTAATTGTAATTGTTAAGGAATAGATATTCTACATAACATTAGAAATTATCCTATCATATGTTGGTTCTTTCAAAGTTAATGCATGATTTATGGTAAAAATTGGTGTGGATAATTCATCAAAGTAATTGATTTCATCATTTGTAAGAATGCATATTAATTCTTCAATATCTTTAATGAATTTTGCAGGAGGATACAATTTCAACTTCTTTATTGGATCCTCTTTAGAAATTGTCATGTTCCTTGGTGGAATTCAATATAAGTATTTGTGGTTACTAACCATGGAGATCCTAAAAATGGATACCCCATTGTATTGGTATTAGTATGTAAGATAAAGAAATCACTTCTCAAGATAATTTAATACAAAAAGATACCAAACTTCGGCATTTCTAGAGTAATGGCGTTGAAATGTGATAGGTTCCTAGAACGTACTTATTTAGAACCTACTTTATATATCAATTTGGGGTCATGTGATTTCAAAATACTTGGCGCTATATATGCATTTATAGCTTATTCCTTTTTCTTTTCCTAGTCTTTAAGTCAATTTACACATTATGGACAAGTGATATATAGGTCATTACAATTGAAATTGAATAGCATACCATGATTGGCTTAATTGAACTAATTAATAACTAATTCCTACATCAATTCAAAAAAAGAAAGAAAGAAAGAAAATTATTTTCATACACAAGGCTAAAGATAGCCTATGGGACAAATTGCTTCTTCATTTGGTTGATCTATTTGGCCCTTTTCCTGTGAAGCCTCACAATAAACAATCCCAACTTCTCGACAAATCCTTTGCTAAATAAATTATCCCAAGAGCTAGCTGCTAGAATATCTGCATAACTTTCAATGTTGTCTTTGAAGGCCTTGCATTCTAAAATGAAGTGTTTTTTGTTTCCACTTTTTCAAAGGAACAAAAAATACATATTATTTCCTCCCACACTTTTTTTGGCCTTTTCCAGCGCCCTGTTTCAGCGCATCTATGTAGGTTTTTTATGTGTAAGAGTCGAGAGAGCGGGGTCAAGTTGCTAACCCTATTTGCCTTGACATCATTTTGTGCCTCTCATTCTATCCTTCGATGCATTTTCCAATCCTTTGCAGGTGCTTCCAGGTTTGTTGCGCAATATGCTTGATGTTGATGTGGTTCAGTCTAGCTTCGCCTTGGTTCTCAGTGGAAGATTCAAGGGGGTGGAGGGTCGGTCGACCTCCTACAGGATTTCTTTCAACTCTTGGAGGCTTTTTCCATGATGGGATTCATTTTTTTTTGGGTGGCGTCTTCTTTCATTGTAGAGATTCCATTTCGAGTGTCGTTGGCTTGACATTTTGCTTGGGTATGCTTGCTCAACCACTCCTCGCCACTCTCATTTTTCCTCTCTATTATCGACTACAACCCTCTTCTCCGCTTTGGATGCACTTTTAGCTATGGGTTTGCAACCCATTATTTTCCTTCAAGCTAGTTCTTCAGGCCTCTATTATGAGCTAGTCGGACGGCTTGTGCATAGTATATCTTGTCTTTTTATTTTTTTGATGTTTCCTCCAGATTAGTGATGGGGTTCATAGTCTTGGATTTGGACGTTAATTTTTCTTTGTGGTTTTTTTGCCTTCAGGGCTCCCATCTAGTTTGTATGAACCCCTTGTTCGCTATGGATTGTTTGACAGATTTTTTAGATTGTAATGGCCGCATTATGATGGGTTTTTAGTTCGTTATGGTTTGTCTAACAGATTATTTTGATTATCATGGCCGCATTAACATGGGTTTTTACAGTGAGCTTGTGTGCCCCGTATTAAGATTTGTATCGATTATTTCTAGGCTCAAGATTGCATACTAACTGTGTGCATCTACAAAATGTAATTTTTATTTCCATTAATAGGAATTACAGAATTTTTTCTATGGAAAAAAATCAATTAAAAACTAATATAACAAGTGAAATTTTTTATTACAATCTTAAAACTATTTCCTTTCCTATGCAAATTCAATCCAAGTACTATATTATTTGTAAAAAATAAACCTATTGCAACTATTACAATTTTACTACAAAAAATTGTTACCACTATTGTTTATGAAAATAACTACAAGTGATCTTGAAAGAAAGGAAAATATAACCATTATTTAGAAAAATACACTACATATAAGGAAAATTACAAGTACATAAAGATGAAATATTTCCTAAGTATGAGTTGAGTGAAACCTATAAGCACAAAAATAAAATAGAATTACAGATTCGCTCAAGAAAATAAATTGAAATAAAGATCACTATGACTGTATATTGGCCCTTGCCCTAAGGAACAGATAGTAATCACAAATACGCACTCTAGCTTACCAGAAATAATAGAAACTTATTGTATTTTAGGAAACCGTGATTAAACATCAAAACATTTAAACCCCTCAAAGTTTGATTCTCATAGTTCTTATAAAAAAACATCCTAACTATCATAACAAGTTGTTAACTTCTAGTGGTTCTTTCCTAGTATCAAGGAAGGAAACCACATTTTAGTTAAAAACAGATAAGTATCTATAATTAGTATCCATTAAAAAAACTAATTAGCTAACTCTTGCATCATGTTATTAGAATAATGATCATTTATCATAATTCTAGAATTATTATTGTTATGCATTTGTTATTATGGTTAGGCTCGAAGGTTTTATTTTAGATAAACAATTTAGTTGAGAGATTTGTGTACAAATTGTAGAGTTAGTTTAAAGATTGTAGGAGATTGTTGTAGCATAGTGAAATTGTGTAATATGAATTTGCATGGTTTAAAAAAAGAAAAACTGAGGGTAAAGGTATAGTTTCAATTTCTATGTTTATGAAGTGAAATTAAAAAGGCACTCGATATAGTTATAAAAGAGATTATGGGAAGCGACAAGGGTATAAGTGATAAACCCATTACTCTTCGGGTGAGCAAATCGGATGCTCCAACCTAACAGTGATATACTTTCTAGGGATAATGAGGATATTTGTCCATGGGAAACCAAAGGATATCTATAGGTGATTATTATGAAAATATTATATCCATTAATTAGAGATGAGAAATTTAATTATATTTTAAATATTTTAAAAATTAAAACTAACTATTAAATATTTTAATATATATATTTTTTAGAATATATATATAGAGAGGGGGTAAAATGTTAAATATATCATTTAATTTTTAGGCAGAGGTTTTATATACAGGGTGACATGTGACCTTGCCAAACAAAAGTATTACATTGGTTCAAATGGTCACCCTCACATGAACTTTACATTCTTGAGCTCATAAGGTGAAATCACGAATGACCTTGATTGCTCTGAATGATCCAATGGTGCTTAACATTTAGGGTTTCATTTGGGAAAGTAGTCTACCCTCCACTCGTTGTCTCATTTCTCTTTTGGTCTTGCATTGGTCATTGTTTCGCTTTGCTATAGAGGATATGGTTTTGTTCAAGTGTAGATTCAATTTTTTCACACGTAGTTGGCTTTCCTTTTATGAGGAGTTTCAATACCACACGGCTCACTCTCGTAAGAACGTTGATTATTAATGCCATATCTATTTCAATTGCTATATATGCATATCTATTGCTATAGGCATAGTAGATGGGATTATACTCATGCTACCCTCAACTAGGACAACTTATCAATAGTGCTCCAAGACCATTCCTCCTATTGAATTAGAATGAAAGTTGGCTAATGAAGATGAAATTTAGAATCTACCTCTAACTATGAAAAGAAAAATGCTATTAACTTCAACTTGTAAATGCTATTGAAACCATTCATGAAAAGACAAGAGCTAAACTACTTGCAAAAAGGAAAATACATTATCTTGCAACATTCATCAAATTATAAGATCTACTTGCAGAAAGGAAGCTAATATCTCTTGCATAACCTACCAAACTATAATTCAGTATTCTATGTACCATCTAACTAGCTCACACTTGCATGTAAATCAATATTCTATTTATGCCAAATTTGTGATAATAAAAATAACGCTATTTTGTTTTTGCGGTGAGGGAAAACGAGGGTTTGGAGTGGCCTAGGAGTTTCCCTTGATCATGAAATCACATTTGGGGGTCAACATGCTTCTAAACTAAGTCCAAGTTGTCATAAGGATCAAAACTGGTAGAAGAAAGAGGTCCTATAGGTGTGCTATAAGAGGTTGCTACAAGAGCCCTATATTTCTATAAGAGGGCCTGTAATGCTACAGGAAGGCTACCAAGAAGGTTTGATAGGGGAAAATGATGGTTTAAGGGTATGGAAAGGTGCATGGAGGTTAAGGTAGATGACTGAATGGTGGATGAAGCCCCTAGACAAGCTCAAAGCCTCTAGAAGACCTGTTTTGCACTAGGAGGGATGCTCTTGGTTACCCTAGGAAAATGATCTTAAGAAACAGAATTTTTTGACAGAATTTTGGGTTCACAAGAAAAGGTGAGGGAGTCCAAGATGGAGGTGGATAAGGTTCCCTTGCCTGCAGATCCAAATAGCCCTACAATCATCACATACATACACCCATTTATCATTGACAAAAATGAAAGAACTGGTAGTGGAAAAGATGAGTTGAATTTAAATGCTATCTAATATATGCCAAAGCTCTGATCTAATCAATAAACCAACTCCTAAGTGACAACAAGAACATGAAAACTAAGATGAAGAACACAAATATTCTTCCAAGAAATCATAAACATAAAGTTTTTGGGTTGTGGTTGTGAATCCTTCTATTCATGCTCCCACAAGAGAGGTGAGGTAGAGGCTACAATCAAATATTTTTATGGATTATTCTCTACTAAAATGAAATAAACTAAGAAGTACTCTGAAACTAAAAGAGATACAACTACACAAGAGAGACCTAAGCCACTGGGTTGGGCCTAAACCTAATAGCCTCAGCCCTCTGGAACTAACTTAGTGATGAATCAACAAGCAACTTCTCATTATCATTGAACCAAAGTCTAATACATCAAATAACAGCCAAAATAACAATGTCAAGTTCTTGAGCTCGATAGCTACATAGTTGAAAACAAAACTCGAACCATAATGAGCTCTTTTACTTGCTTATTTATACAAGAGGGTAGCTACTAGTAGCTCCCTATAAAATAGGAATATTTGTCTCCTACAACTCGAGAATGATGGATCTTGTTCCTCATTACTTTCACTTGATTGGTTTCCAATGACCTTGAGCTAATGAGAGAGTGTGTGTTGTGATCTTGGGCTGATTGAGGGAGTTAAAGAGGTGGGTAAACCCCTAGATTCTCTCCTTGTTGTCTACTTTGAGCCCTTGCATAGAAATCATCTCAAAAATTACTCCATTTCCTACAATTAAACCATATTAGGCCACATGACATAACAAACATCTTTTATTCTTCTCACTAAGCACAATAATAACAAAAAATGTAAATAAATGTGAGAAAGAGATAGCTCTAAAGATGGAGGATGGCATCATGACCCTTATAATGTACCCATTAATGAGCCTCATCATCACACCCCCACTGAAATTATTTCTCATCCTCTAAGAAACTTAGTCATCCATGTGCATATCTCTCATGGCCCTGGCCCGACTACAGGAAGAAGTATGGCACACGAAGTCTTTGAACAAGAGGCAATTATTCCTTGAATCTGAGTTCATGAAGTAATCTAAAGTGGTAAGCACATACCACACTCATCCTTCCCTCATACGATATGTACTTTAGAATATGGTAAGCCATCTCATCCTAAGGATAAGGTAGGCTTTCTCTTCTAAACCCATTCTTGTCCTCAACAGGATTTTCTTTGGCAATGAAGAAATTATTCCTAGCAGTGACATTAGTGGCTTTGTCTTCTTTGCTCCACCTAATCCCTAGAGGTAGGGTTGTTACTCGACTAATTATTTTAGGTTTGAGAAAGATAGCCAACCCCCTCACAATAGTGTTGGCACTATCCTCTATTTGGGAATTCATAGCCATGGAAAATTCAAGGGAAAGGTCATCATCATACCCTTTCAGTAACTCGAAGAAGCCTAACCATTGGTGTCTTCTAAAAATGTCTACCAGGGGAGTGTGTAGGTGGATTCTCTTAGTATCTAAGGGTTCCCTCATGTTGAATCCTCCCCCCACCTCTTCTTTATGTCCTTAATTAAGTGTGGAAGAGATGCTTCTTCTATAGCTTCAGTGTTTAATTCAGTGGCAGAAGTGAGTCAAAAACTCCTTGTCAATAACAATTGCCTATGTTTCAATCACTATACTGCTCAAAAATGCCTTTTAATTGCACAATTATATTGGGCCCACTATTTGTAGAATTTAAGTAGAATTTGCATGCAATTTGATGGATGGATGAAGGAGATGGTGGAACTTAGTTTTTTTCAAATAGCCTTGGACGAAGATGGTAATTTTGAGATCAATTCAAACCTTTATGGCCCTTTTTCACCTTCTCAATCTTCCTATAGTTGTCTCTCGGCCCTCCTATAGCAATTGCAAGTCTACCTGTAGCTCTTTCCTGTTGCAATTGCAGAACGGGGTTTGAACCTCCTTGATGGCACACTAAGATTTTCCTCTCCCTAATTGTTTTTTAAATGAGTGAGTATGAAAAATAAATCAAGCCCAAGTACATAATATGTCATTTTTGAGTTGATGCTTCTAGTGTTGTGGTGACCTGGAAATCACATGGGGTTTCCTCTTTTGGACCCGTATCCCCACTCTGAGTAGACATCTCTCCTTCCCATGTAATCACCACCCACTATTTGTGATCCCAACTCGGTCGATGTGACATCTCCACGTTGCATGAGTGCTCACCATCACTTTTATTTCACTAGCCGAGGGTGGCCAAGTTAACTGGCTGCCTCCAGTGTATTAAAATATCCCTTCTCGACATTTATACATTTTCATTATTAACACATAGGGAGGAGGTAAGATTTTTCCATACCTATGCCTACCTCATGATCAAACTGTTGTAGGAATTTTCATGTTGGAGCTGGACCATATCATTGGCATCAAGGGAGTTGACTTGTTGGCTTATTTCCTGTGGATATCTTCTTTTCTCTTCGGGATGCTTGACTATTGTGTTTGTTGTGTGCGTGTGCATGTACCTTGTTGATGTCCAAATTTTTGCTACTAGGGGGGAGTCTTCCTAGGAGTGACATGACTTCTTCAGATTTGTCTCATAAGGTTCCATCATCTCCTCTAATGAGGAACAAATAAGATCAATGCTTTATGTGATGTGTGCACAGGTTGCTACAAGAGGAGGTTTCTTCCTATAGAAACCCTTTTCTTTTCCTTTGGGGTCTTCAATATGCATGATGGTTATGAGGGAAATTATAACGTCCTGAAGAGAGTACTAGGATCATGAGAGAGCAGTGTAGACACTTGTAGAAATGGAAATGTTGGATTCTGTGTTTTTGTTTTTATTTTTTAAGAGGTAGGACGAAGTGGAGAATTTGAGTGAATTTTTTTGTGAAATGAGATGGATGAGTCATGGATGGATGATGGACAATAATAGGGGAACCTTCTTCATCATTTTTAAATTCATAAGGTTCCTATTAGGTTTCCCTCTTCCTCGGGTCTCCCTGTCGTAGCTTTTCATAACCCTCTTGTATCACCACAAGACCTTCCTGTAGCAATACAAGTCCTTCCTATAGCATCACAGAGAGGAGGTAAAACTTGAATTTCAGGTTAATGATATGGTGGAGAGAGGTGATCACATGAGTGGAGATGATGGATAGGAAGTGGATGGATGGAAGAATAAAGGGAACCTTGAAAATTTTTGGACCTGTAGTGATGACATCTGCCACTATCTATAATATTGCAAAATGAAAAAAAACTAGCAGACATGATATAAACTCTTTCCTTATGTTTTCACTTTTGTTTTGTTTTTTCTTTTCTTTTTTTAGACAAGTAGGTTGCCTCTGAGGAGGTTTTCAACCTACATGCCTTCCCTAGATTCCTCAAATGAGGTTTTCACCTAGGGATCTTTATTATTTTTCCTTCATTTTTTTTTTCTCTAGGGCTGCCTCAAGGAGGTTTTCAACCCTGGAGTTGGCCTCAAATGCCTAAAAGAGGTTTTCATCCAAAACTTTTTATTGTTTTTTTTGTTTTTTTCAAATTTCTAGGAGGTTTGTGGACTAGAATCCATGACACTCCCAATCACATTGACTTCTTTCGTGATTGTACTGATGAATTCTACCTTAGACATAGGTTTCATGTATAACTTTATCCTATAACCATTGACAAGCAAGGGGATCCCTTCCTCATCAATGGTTCTATTTTGGATAGCTCCATTGTCATGAAATTTCTCTACCACGTATGGGCCAAACTCTACATATTTGACATGTTTAGGACTTGAGTCAATTGAGCATAACTCAGTGCAAGGACTATTCTCATATTCTTTCACTAGCTCATCAAGAGGGATGGTAGTGGGGGGTTGTTTCTGAAGGATATGGTCGATGAGGTCATCTTCATCAGGTTTTACCCCTCCTATAACAACATCTAGGGTACAAATTGGTATGGTGTTGTATGATACACCTCATATTATTCCTCATCCTCAAGCCACAAAAATGTTCAAGAGAAGGCTGAGTAGGAGAGTACAATATCAGTTGTTTTGATAAGGGTCCATTCTTGATGGTCATGTTCCCGCCCTGGAACTGATATAGGCATCAACAATGGCCAACCAAGGTATTCATAAGATAAGAGGATAACCATTAAACTTGGTTTTGGGTTGGAGCACCAAGAAGTTAGTAGGATACTCCCAAGAGTCGATAAAGACCATGACATCCTCAACAACTCCCTCGGGAGATATTATGGATCTATCTGCAAATTACAGCATTGTGGTGGTCTTTCTCAAAGGTTCTTGGAGGTTCAGATTGAGCATGGTTTCCTTATTCATCACATTTATGGCAGCCCCAATATCAATAAAGTTATGAGGGACAATGATGCCATCAATGTGCACATCCACTACCAAACTTCCAGGGTCTAAGTATTTTGGAAAAATTGCTCTCCCCGGCATAAAATCAGATAATTGCCCAACAACATTTATGGTGGGGGCGTCTCTTTTTCTTCTCCTAGGATGTTTGAAACATTTCTCCTTGATGAGCTTATTATAGATGTGAACATCTTTAATAGCCTAGAGAAGGGGTATTTTAAAAAACAAATTCTTCATTTCTCCCAAAAGTTCAACCTCTTCTGGGGTGTGCTGGCTAGGGTGGATCAGCCTCTCAGGAAAATGGCATGGATTGACTTGAGGAACGCTTTCTTCTTTCTCTCCTTCAAGCTCTTCACGTGGAGAAGATGGGTGGTTATCTAGAAGCACTCTCCCGGACTGAAGGTTGATCTCCTGGATTTCTATACCATCAACAGGGTAAGATGGCTCTCCACTATAGACCTGTTGGGCTTGCTTGTTGTTTGGGTTCGGATTTGGTTGAGTAGGAATTTGAGGTTGCTTAGGTGGAATAGGATGAGTGATTTTTACCTGAGGTTTGGATGTAGGTAGTAAAGCAGGATGTTGGTTAACTTTATGGATCCACCCTTGTGATGGGTTGCCCCATTGAGAAGATTGGGGTGGATATGGCTTAAAAGGATGGTTGACAGGTTGAGGAGGATATGGAGGATCATAAAGCCAAGAAGGGGGTGTAGACGAAGAGTACCAAGGTTGCAAGGGTGTAGCTTGATTTAGATTATAATAAGAGTAGTGTGTACCTTGCATGCCTTATTGATATGGCCTGGGTCCTTGAGGTCTTCTTTGATTGATGAAACAAAGTTGCTTTGATCCCCCTTTTTCTCATTGATATATAGATTTTAGTCTTGGAAAAAAAGGTCACTTGTTTTATGCATGATTTTCTTCGCAAATTAAGCAGACCTCTATGACATTCAAATGGCACTCATTCTTAGGATGCCTTTTGCTGCATCTTAGGCAAAAAATAGCTAGTGCCCTTTCTTCTTCCCCATGTTTTATTTTAATTTGTATGATATCCATTTGTAGTGCAAATGTATGCATCATTTCACTCTTGAAATCCTCCAACATGTTGTCTGTCTCATTCTTGATGGAAGTTGTGGAAGGAGAGGAACTGACCAAGCCTTAACTAGCCCTACACTTCTTTTTAGCAGCTCTAGAGTGATTCTTGAACACAATTTTAATGTAATCATAGGATAACTGGTAGATATCTCACCCAGATAACATGTTGAGGGTCTCCAACATGTCCTCCCTGATCCCTCAGAGAAGAACTAGTTTGAGTGATTCAGGATCAAGGGTGCAACTTGACCTCCTATAATTGAGTTGAAATCTCTCCTCATAGTCTTCTAGGGATTCATCAAGTCCAAGATTCATTCTAAATATTTCTTCCTTGGTTTATTTGGACCTATAGTAGTCCTTGTACTTGTTATTAAATGCTTGTTGCATTTGGTCCCAAGTAGTCATGCTACCCCCAGGCAAACCCATAAACCAGTGCAAGGTTAATTGTAGAGGGGAATAACTTCAACTTCTGATCATCAGAGGCATAGTCATAGATCCTACAAACAACAACAAATTCAAACATGAAGGTATCAAGATCCTCAAAGGTTAATCCATGGAAGTGTGGAAGGGTAGTAGGGATTATATTCTTCATTATAGCCTATCCATTAGTCTCTCTGATAGGGAAACCTCATTGTCCCTGTTTTCAGCCATATTTTGGGTAGGTGAAGTGGGTTCTTCTTCCTCCCCAATAGGTTCTTCAAAAAATTAAGGTGGCTCACCTAGACGGTCTTCTAACTCCCCTGTAGTCAGAGGGGGAAGTTGACAGTCACCAAAGAAGAGTGAAGGTTGATTCTTTGAGGGTGTGGAGGTCTTTGGTAAGAATCTTCCTTGATTATCTCTACTCCTATGAGGCATGAAAGAAATTTTTTCTCTTTTTCTTTTATGTTACTTCTTCAAAACTGTACCCAAAACAAAAAACAATGCTTAAGGAGAAACAACGTCTACCTAGACACCTCCCCGGAAATGGCGCCAAAAAGTGGTGAGCCCTGGTATTGCACCAAGAGTGGTGCAACTCCTAAGGGCTCCTCAATTCTATTTATCAACCTGGGTTCGTACAAACTTTGAGGTGACAGTGTTATATGCACAGTAGATGGGATTCTACTCATGCCACCCTCAATTAGGACTTCTGATCAATAGTGCTCCAAGACCATTACGCCTACTGAATTAGAATGAAAGTTGGCTAATGAAGGTGCAATTCAAAAGGCACCTCTAACTATGAAAAGAAAAATGCTATTGACTTCAACTTGTAAATACTATTGAAACCATTCATGAAAAGACAAGAGCTAAACTACTTGTAGAAAGGAAACGACATTATATTGCAACATTCATCAAGTTATCATATCTACTTACAGAAAGGAAGCTAATCTCTCTTGCATAACCTACCAAACTGTAATTCAAGATTCTATGTACCATCGAACTAGTGCACACTTGCATGTAAATCAATATTCTATTTGTGCCAAATTTGTGATAAGAAAACTAACATTATTATGTGTTTGCAATGAGGGAAAAGGAGGGTTTGGAGTGGCCTAGGAGTTTCCCTTCATCGTGAAATCATAGTTTGGTGTCAACATACTTCTAAACAAATTTCAAGTTATCATAAGGATCAAAACTGGTGGAAGAAAGAGGTCCTACACGTGTGCTACAGGAGGCTACTACAGGAGCCTTGTATTGCTATGTGAGGGCCTATAATGCTACAGGAGGGTTGTCGAGAAGATTTGATAGGGGAAAATGATGGTTTAAGGGTATGGAAAGGTGCATGGAGGTTGAAGTAGATGAGTGAATGGTGGTTGAAGCCCCTAGCCAAGATCAAAGCCTCTTGAAGGCATGTTTTTCACTAGGAGGGATGCCCTCGGTGACCCTAGGAAAATGATCTTAAGATACATAATTTTTTGACATAATTTGGGGTTCATAAGAAAAGGTGAGGGAGTTCAAGATGGAGATGGAGAAGGTTCCCTTGCCTGCAAATCCAAACATCTCTACAATCATCACATGCATACACCCATTTATCATTAACAAAAATGAAACAACTAGTAGTGGAAAGGATGAGTTGAATTTAAATGTTATCTAATCTATGCCAAAACTTTGATCTAATCAATAAACCAACTCCTAAGATACAAAAAGCACATGAAAACTAAGATGACTAACACAAATATTCTTCTAAGAAATCATAAATATAATGATTTTGGGTTGTGTTTGTGAATCCTTCTATTCATGCTACCATAAGAGAGGTGAGGTAGAGGCTGCAATCACAGATTTTGATGGATTATTCTCTATTAAAATGCAAGAAACTAAGAAGTAATATGAAACTAAAAGGGATACAAATACACAAGAGAGACCTAAGTCACTAGGTTGGGACAAAACCCAAGATCCTCAACCCTCTGGAACTAACTCAGTGATGAATCAACAAGGATCTTCTCATTATCATTGAATCAAAATCTAATACATCAAAGAATAGTCAAAATAACAGTGCCAAGTTCTTGAGCCCAATAGCTACCTAGCTGAAAACAGAACTCGAATCCTAATGAGCTCTTCTACTTCCTTATTTATACAAGAGGGTAGCTACTGGCAGCTCCTTGTAAAATAGGAATATTTGTCTCCTACAACTCAAGAATGATGGATCTATCTCCTCATTACTTTCACTTTCTTGGTTGCCAATGACCTCGAGCTTATGAGAGAGAGAGTGTTGTGATATTTGGTTGATTGAGGGATTTAAATAGGTGGACAACCTCCTAGATTATGTCCTTGCTATCTACTCTGAGCCTCTACATAGAAATCATCACAAAAATTGCTCCATTTCCTACAATTAAACCATATTAGGCCACATGACATGACAACATCTTTCATCCTTCTCACTAAGCATAATATAACAAAAAATGTAAATAAATGTGAGAAAGAGATAGTTCTAAAGCTGGAGGATTGAATCATGACCCTTATAATTTACCTATTAATGAGTCTCTTCACTTGTAATGAGTTTTTCACTGAGCGTGGCTTCAGGTGGCTCCTTCGAATTATCACTTGCTCCATGTAAAATTCTTACCCTTATCAACACATCTTGTTCAAGGGTTATTGCTAATCTAAACGTGACTTGATTATTTCTTCTCCACCCAGGTATTTACAAGGACACCCTACTTTCCTATCGCAATCATTGTTGCGATGGTTTTTGTATATTTGAGGTAAAACTCCTTTCTCCTTCCAACATTCCATTCTGTTTAATTTTATACATAGGGTTTTGTTTTCATTTCAAATTTTTGCGCACTAATGACATAGGGTTTAAAATTTGAGCCTCTATCTCTGTAACTAGCCAAGTATTGGGGATTTGAACTACAACCCATGTTAGCAAAGTTAATTAGGAGTCGTGTCCTCTAGATCACTTCTTCAAGTAGAATTTCCCTCTAAGGTTTTTTTTTAACCCTACATATTCGTTCTCTGAGATATGGTTTGATAATTGTTACTATTTCTCTTCCCAATTTCATTATATCTCTAGTTACTCTTTTCTAAGAATTTGGATAGAATATTGGTTCCCATATATACTAATTGTCCCTCTATTTCATAGTTGGTTCCAGGAGACAACACAAACCATTGTTCCTCTTTTCAAGTATTGTAGTTATTTTTTTTCCTAGTTATGTAAGATAGGGATGTCACTAGTTATTTTTTTTCCTAGTTATGTAAGATAGGGATGTCACTTGTTATTTGACATAGATCTAAACAGAGTTCTGAGTTATTAGAGAAGAGTCCCTTTATCTTTCTTTTAACAAGAACATTTATGCTTGTGAATTGATGTCAGTGTACAACGATGCTTCCTCCATTTTCCCGAAGGAGATTTCATGTTTCCTCTAAAACAAGCAAGAAGTGGTTTTATATCTGAGACAAACGACACAAAAGCTAGTTGCAGAGAGGCAAGTTTCGTCTGATGGTTTGAGATTTTTTGGTATTTTGTGATAGAGTATACAATATTTGAGTTAAGGAAGACTCTTTCCTAAGCATTTGGGCATGAATCTTGGCAATAAATTCTGCAAATAGCTGAGAGCAAAGTCCAAAGGAACCTTGAAAGGTTTCGCAAACTAAAGAAGCTCCCAGGGAGAGTGCTCTTCTGTCGGGCTCTAACCATTAAGCAAGCTTTTAGTTGGATCTGGCAACAACGAAATACAAAAAGGGCCAAGCTTTCAATTGAGGTGTCATTAACCATTGCATGCATGTTATACATGTTGGTGCCAAATATGTCACTGTAACTTTAATGTCATGTGGTGCCTCGATGGGTTTAATGAATTTTACGGTTGGACACTACATGAGTCTAACAATTAGAAAATAATATTTAATAATACAATTTTTAGAATAAATTATATAACATAAATATTTTAATCTTCTAAGGAATTACATCTTATATCACTATTTAATATAAAGTTTATAGTATATTAAGTATACTTACGCTGTAGTCTAACGATTATGTTTTTTTTCTCTGAAAGTTATGGAAAGTTCGATTATATTTTGAAAAAGGCTGGTAGGGATTTTTGTAAATCCAAGTAAAAGTTGTCATACTTCATAATTTTAACTACCTTAGAGGTTTTTGATGGTGCTAAATTTATTTCGACCATCAAAAACATGATTCAAATGCTGCATCTACAAGCAGTTCTTTCTTTAGTCAAGGAATTAGCTTGTTGCTCAAGGGAAGGATCTATGTAATAAGAGTTTAATAAGGATTCTTCTAAGCGCTGGAGTCTGAAGGGTCTGAAGGAGTGGTAGTAGCTCACCTGTAACCCGTAAAGTAGGCAATCTGTAATATTGTTGAGGAGCCTGTTACCCCATCCGAAGAGGAGAATCTCCAACCTTTTTTTTACCATCCAAACAATTCCTCCACTTCTATAAACAATTACTATACTTATTGCATATTATTGAATTATTTTAAGTTTATAAAAAATAATAAATTAGAAGTATTAAGTTGAATATTTGATAGTATTTTTTATTATATGTTATGAAAAGTAAACATAAAAATCAAACGAATAGTGTCGCTAGAAATTATTTCTTCGATACTCATATCTTCGTACATAGAATTCTTATAGTTATATAACTCATAATATTTTATTATATGAATTCAGATACTTATATAACTCATCATATTTTATTGTATGAAGAGGCTATTTATTCCTCCTTGTACGTTGTACAATTCTCAATTTTTTTGGTAAGGTAAAGGATATCCATTGCTTGTACAGTTTGCCATGGAATTGCTTCATATTTAATACAATCCTACGTGTGATTTACAACGAAAAGAGTTCATTGGAGCTAGAATTTCGTGGAGGGTAAAGGTTCTTATTGTTTAATTAAGGACCAACTCACATCAAGTTCGGTGTGCAACAGGATGGTGGAAAAGGCCTAAAGAAGTTTGGGAAGAAAGGGTGTGTACATTTTGCACATCTGAGACTGTGGAATCGAAAAAACATTTCATTTTGGAATGTGATGCATTCAAAAACATCAAAGAAATTTAAGAAAACATGTTAGCATCAGTGTCTTGGTATTGTCTTTTGAGCGAGGGGATTATTGGAAAGTTGGGTCAGCTCATCATCAATTTGAATCGGAAAAGGACTGAATTGCAAAGAGCGAAAAACAAGGAACTAATGGTCTCATAGACTATTTTTAGTCTCGTGGACCTTAAAATCTCATTTTATTTCATTTCATTTACACAGATGCAGAAGACTATGTCCACTCCCGATTTAGTTTAAAAAATGAGGGAGATCCAGAATAATAAACAATTATTATTGTTAGCAAATTATTTCTTGTTATTGTAATTATTATTAAATTAAAATAGTTATATGTATGTAGTTAATATTATTTAATTTGTAATAAAATAAATATTTCGGTGATAATCACATAGAAGAAAAACTCATATAATCGTTTCGCATCATCTAGTGCGTTTCATTATCAGGACACAAGATTGATCAAACCATGGCAACAGATTAAATAAGGATAGTGATGTAGAGAGTTAATTTTTTATCGTTATAATTTAACAGTTAGGTTTGACTAAATATTAAAAAAGAATTTTTGAATTTAGGCTTTTTTGATCCATAATTTGTATGAAAAGAAATCTTTCAGTGATAATCACATAGGAGAAAATCTCGTTGACGTGCTTCAAACCAACTAGTGTGGTTCATCTTCAAGACAAGATAAGAAACCAGATCTTAGCATCAAATTAAATAGATGTAGAGATATATTTACTAGCCGTTGGAATATAATAGCTAATTTCACTGAAGAATTATTAAACAGTGGATAAAAAGTTAGAAATAAAGAATAAATAAAATTAATTATATTATTGATATATTGTTTTAATTGAAGGAAGGTCCTAAATATGAATATGGTCAAATTTAATTATTCCAAAATATAAATAAGATACAATATAGAAAAATCTAAAACTTAAAAAAGTTAAATAAAATAAAAAGAAATAAAGAATGAAATTAATTTTATTTTATTATTACAAAATAATATTATCAATAAAAAAGAAATAATAAATAAATTAATTAATTAATACTATTAATGTTCGTAAATCAAGGGAAGATCTTCCAGAATTAACTATAATTAAAAATAAAATCAAACATAATTGTTAAAAAAAAAAAATAAATAATATATATATATATATATATATATATATATATATATAATAAATATATATTTTATTTTTATTATTTATGTTTAAATGATAAAAATCTAGGAAGAGAGCATAGGGATCCAACACCTGCTAATACTCCAATCATCATCTCTATTCATATTTGAAGGTTTCCTTTCAATTTCCAAGGCCTCCCTAAACTTACGGCGATGAAAGTGGTCAATCCTTGCAATGACCATAGCCTCTTCAATGCAGATGCAATGATTTGTCTTTTACACATGTTCTGCCAAAGCAGAGGAGTGGGACCTTCCATGTTTGATGTCAGTTGTGTGCTCATAAATCCTTTACAGATCTTAGGGAGCTTCGAATAGTGTTAAGGGGCCTAAATGATGAAGGAACATTATGCTTTCTTAGCATCCTTGCAATCTTATCGGTGGGCCCTTGAATAAACAGAAGATGCACTCAGAAAACCAATCTTTACAAACAAACAAAAAATATAGAACCTTTTTCAGCTTTAAGGAAAGCTCGAAGACATTGGTTCTTGCTATAACCATTCTTATTAAAAGCATTAAGGAGGTGGGTATTTTTTCATCATTGAGGTGGTTTTCATGATAAACTTGAAATGCTCGAGTGGTTAAGATGTTGAGAATACCTAGCTTCTGAGCAGGGAAATGATGTGAACTAGCATGGAGATATTTCTCCGTGTGAGTATTTTTTTGAAAAAAAAAATGGTGGGAGAAATAAACATCATCTCTTTTTCAAATAAGAACATTAAGGAAAGCCAAGTTACCATCAACTTCACATTCCTTTGTGAATTTTGTGGAACTAGATTGATTGTTAAGATGCTGGAAAAAAAGCTCCAACTTTTCATTACCATGAGACTAGATGACGCAAGTGTCATCCACAAATCTTTTCTAAAGCTTGGGTTGGAATAGAGCTGAGGACAAGGCCTTGGATTCAAAGTCCACTATGAAAATATTAGCCACCATGGGGTAAAAGGGGGAATCCATGGCAATGTCATAGGACCCTATGAACCCCAGAGATGGGAAATGTGTTTACATCATTCCTTGCTAATGTGGGACTCCATACATTGGTGAAACTGATCGATCAATAAATCAAATGATTTATGAGCATGCAACCGACATCAAACATGGAAGGTCATGATCCTCTGCTTTGGTAGAACATGCAGAAAAGAAAAATCATCACATTTGCATTGAAGAGGCTAGTACCATTGCAAATATTGACCATTTTCATCACCGTAAGTTTAGGGAGGCCTTGGAAATTGAAAGGGTGCCTTTAAATTTGAATACAAACGATGATTGGAGTATAGTAGGTTTTGTATCCCTGCCCTGTCTTCCTAGGTCTTTATAGTTTAAAAATGTATATATATATGAACTAACTATAATAATATGATTGTTAAAAATAAATATATATATATATATATATATATATAATATATATTATATATATATATATTAATATTTATTTTTAACCATTATGTTATTATAGTTAGTTCTAGAAGACCTTCCCTTTGATTTAATAAACATTAATAGTAATAATATACGTAATTTTGTTTATTATTTATTTTCATAGATAATATTATTTGTAATAATAAAATTAATTTCATTCTTATATTTCTTTTTATTTTATTTAACTTTTTATCTTTATTGTTTCTTATTTATATTTTGGAATAATTAAATTTGACCCTATCATATTTAGGACCTTCTTTTAATTAAAACAATATATTAATAATAATTCATTTAATTTATTCCTACTTTTTATCAATGGTTTTTATCTTATTAAAATATTTTTATGATTAATAATAATTTTTGAGTCAAACTCATTGTTATATTCTAATGGCTAGTAAACATATCTCTACATCTATTTAATTTGATACCAAGATCTAGATCCTCATCTTGTCCTATGTTATTATCACTGAAAGATTTATTTTCATACAAATTATGGATCAGAGAAACCTAAATTCAAAAATTCTTTATTAATATTTAATCAAAACTAATTGTTAAATTCTAACGGTCAAAATATAACTCTCTACATTGTTATCCCTATTTAATATGTTGTCATGATATGATTCTCCATCTTTTCCTAATGATGAACCACACTAGATGGTTCAAAACGCATCGACGAGATTTTCTCCTATGTGATTATCACCAAAATATTTATTTTCATGCAAATTATGGATCACATAAGTCTAACTTCAAAAATTATTCAATTTGATTTTTCTTATGATCTATAGTAAGGACATCAAATTTTGGAATAAAATATACTTTAGTCTTTGAGCTTAAATATTTGACTCTATCAATTGTTATGGATTTTACTTTTATATTTACATTATTTAACTTGATAATACATTAATTTAATTTATTAAAAAATGAAATTTGAAAATCACTAGAAAGTGTTGTGTGCCATGTCTTGTTGTGTTATGTAAACATTTTGACTTGGTCAAATTACACAAAAATAAATTATTTCTTTGATCCCTCTCTGTGCTTGGTAGATTAGGAGTTAAAAAAGAACTAGACTAGTGCAATATTGTTTTGTACAATAATTCTTATATCTTTATTATTGTAATTTATGTGCAATGTTGCATTTTGATTTTGGTATCAAATATATTTAAATTTTATTTTATTAGATTGAATATTATATTAAGTGCTTTTTGTCTTTTTTCAATAAATATTTTTTAGATTTTTTTGGAATGACTGCACAATAAACAAAATATGTGGTGGTAATGTGCAAAAAAGAAAAAGCAATGGCATTTCCACCACATGGCTCTTGTTTATATACAAATACTTCAAGGTCAATCTTTCCATACAATAACTTATAATCTATCATTTAATAATTTGGTTCATATTATAAAAACCAACACACATTAAAGATTTATTTTTGAAAGTTTTATTATTTTAATGAAACAACATGAGAGGGAGGAGAATTAAGAATTAAGGAATCAGAGCCCCCTTATAAGAAATTATATTCTCTTAATTTTATTAATTACTCTAGGTGTAAAGAGTTTTTTAAGAGGTTTACCGGATTACATTGTCTTTTGTCTAAAGAAATTGGTTGTAATTGCACATCTTTTCCACCACCATGTATTCAAATTTAATAATAATAAAAATTGCCAATGATTCAATTCCAGTGTTTGAGATAAATTATTCTCATCTCTGATTGAAGTGGGACATTGGATAAATTATTCTCATCCGAATTTGAAGTGGGACATTGTGCATGTTTCTTTTTGGCGTTCTATTTAATTTCCGGAGACAAATAATATAGTACTTTGAAAACTCACAAGTGTTAATTAATTTTACTAGAGCAAAAGAATGCAACCAGTATTTATCAACAAATATTTGTGGGAATTGGTAATTGAAGGTTATGGTATGCCTTTTGATGATGAATATAAAGCACTAGATAATGATGGCAAGAAAAAACTAAGGGAAACTATCAAGAAAGACGATGAGGCACTTTCATTAATTGGTAGCATAGTTGAAGAATCAAATTTTCCATAGATTAATGCAGCACAAACTTCTAATGGTGCATGAAAAATATTAAAAAAACACATATAATGGAGTTGCAAATGCTAAACTACAAACATTAAGGACTAAGTTTGAAATTAGGATCTTCTGAATGAGATGAGGACATTAGGGGAAGAAGTTATAGAAGGAAGAATGATTGAGAAGATCTTAAAAAAAAATTACCAAAATTTGAAATGGTCGCCACAAGTATAATGGTTTCTAAGGATCTTAAAGTCATGAGGATTGATGAATTAGGTGGATACTTATTACTTATTGAAGAAAGTTCTTTAAATGAACACATGGAAAATGCATTATTCACAAAGTATAGGGGAAGAGGAAGAAGTAGAGGAGAGTTCCATAATCAAGATTTTTAGAATCATAATAGAAATGAGCAAAATTCACAAGGAAATGCATCTCCTTCAAGATGTAGAGGAACTAGTCACAGTTAGTTCAGATGAAGAAGCAGAGATGGTTCTCAAGGAAGAGTGAGAGAAAGAGATGGAGGAAGAGGTGGATATCAAAGACAAGGACCATAATACTAGTATTATCACAAATTTGGTCATCTTGAAAGAGATTGTTGTGCAAAATTGAGAGATAATGAATGAAAAGTTGTGAATGCAATGGTTGAAGAAACAATAAATTATGGGTTGTTCATATCAAGTTTGATGGCACATAATGAAGAAATTGATGCATGGTATATTGATTCGAGATGTTCAACTCATATGACATATCAGGAAGAGTTATTTACTATAATAAATGATACTTATGGTAAAGTTATATAGTCCTTTTTAATGAAATATAAAAATCAAAACTCAGGTAGGGTTAGGGGCTTTGTAAAATGATATTCCTATCACCCTAAATTTATATTCAAAATACTGGAAACAACCTAGTCCTATGAGATATAATCATACATAGCTTTTGGATGGGTAGCTTAAGGATTTAGTGGCAAAGGATTGGTCGCCATTTGATTTTATAGGGGTGGTGTCTGCCTTGAAGCATTTTTTGGATAGTCTCAAAGAATAAATTGAGGAAAAACATAGCTCAAAATTGCCACAAAGAGTTAAAACAAGTAGAAGACAGCATAAATGCTCCTTTTAAAATAATGACACTAGGATTTTCTCAGATGAAGAAGCCTATACCTTGAAGGAATTGAAGGCAATGAGAAGGACCTATGAGATATAGAGGAAGCCAACAATATAAAGAACGAATTACCTCATTTATTTTATTATAAAAACATCTAATGGAGACTTAAGAGTTGAACATTGTGGATAAAGGAATGAGACAAGACATTTTTTTTCAAAACTATGCTAACTATAGAAAACATATTAATTCCATTTGGGAAATCATGTATCAAGATGGTTACAAAGTTAGTTCATTCAAAGAAATAGTAGAGGTAGGTTGATCACACTTCAAATCCATTTTTAAGGATCTTGAAGAGCCCAACATAAGTGAAACTATGAAAGTTATAAAATTAGTTGATGTAGAAATGAATAAGGCAAGGGATGAAAAATTACAAGTTTAGAAGTGAAAGTTTGATCATCTGCCTTTAAAAAGAGAAAAAAAATTGGTCGTGATGGTATGTCCATGGATTTTTATTTGGGTTTCATGGATCTTTTAGAGCAAGGTTTGGTTCAATTCATTGAAGAGTCTAGGAGTTCTATAAGAGTTTATAGTCCTCATCCCCAAGATACAAGATATTGATTCTTTTGAAGACTTTAGGTCAATTTCTACACAATTTGATATACAAGCTTACATTTAAAGTTATTTTTAACAAATCGAACATTATTTTGTTATACATTATTTCCTGATGAAAAGTTCGGGTTTCTTAATAAGCACCAAATTCAAAATGTACTAGGAATTTCTCAAGAAGGAATGAATTATGTCAAAATTTGAAAATTCCCATCAATAACCTTGAATATTGATCTATCCAAGGCTTGTGATAAAGTGAATTAGTTGTTTCTTAAATTATTGATTCTACAATTGGGCATGAATCTACATACTATAAATTGGAGCATGGGGTGTTTAGACTCAGTTTATTTCGTTTTGATGATTAATGGCTCTCCATCTAGATTTGTCAACGCCATAGAAGGTTTAAGACAAGGATGCCCCTCATCCCCTTATGTTTCCTCTTAGTGGTAGGTGATTTGAGAATGTTAATTAAAGATGTAAAAAGGAAAGGTGATTTAAAAGGGATAATAATTTCAAACTCTATTTATATCTCCCATCTACTATTTGCATATGACATCATTATTTTTGGCCATGATTCAATAAGGAAGTTGGAGAAAATAAAAGAATTGTTGGAAATTTGTTGTAAGGCTTTAGGAATGGTAATTAGCATGACCAAATGTTTATGTTAGCCAATGAATTGGTTGATGATGTGAAGACTTTGGCAGAACTTATTTTTCTAATGAACAATGTTAATGTGGATTGAGGGGTAAGTATTTAGGATTGAGGCTAAAACCCAATAATTATCATTATGATGACTAGCCTTAGCTCTATAATAAGCTAGGATCTAGAAAATTAGTTCGATGCAATAAGTGGCTATCTCATGGTAAGAGATTAAGCTTGGTTAAGATAGTGCTTGAGAGTAAACCTATGTCATGGGTGACCCTTTGCAAAAATCACAAAGGGCATTTTAACCAAGATAAGACAAAAATACTTTAGTTTTATGTCAATTTGCAAGAGAAAATAAGGAATACCTATGGTAAAGTGGTCAAGAATAGCCATACCTCAGGAAGTTGGGGGTTGGGATTTACAAATAATCTACTTACTAAACACCAGACTTGTAGCAAAAATAATTTGGAGAATGGTTTATATTGAAGGCTTGTTGAGAAGAGTGATAATAACTAAATATTTACAAAAGTTATTTATAGAATATTGGTTTTGATTGGATAGGAAAAATAGTATTCGGGCTTCAATAGTTTGGAAATTGTTGGAAGACATTTCCTTTACTAGGAAATTGGACAGCTTGGTAAGTTGGTAACAAACAAAAGTTTCAAACAAGAGAAGATCCTTACATTAGGGATAAAGGTAATTATAAATTATACAAGGCTTCATTTTTGAAGATATATGAATTTTGGATGTTTATTTTAAGTTTCCTCTTAGGAGGAAAATAATTCCTGGTACTTGGTCAGATGTTTGTAGAAACCTTAAATATTCAAGGTAATGTGGCAAAGGAGTGAAGTTCCTTTGTAAACATTTTGAATTATAGTGTTACCAAATTATCAAAGGATGAAGATCAGTGTCAATGGAGAAAGAACAATGTTTTAGGAATTACATGTCAAACTATGTTATGCAACCATAATTGCAGAAGATTTGGTGGCATAAAGGATTTGGTGGTGGAGAAGTATTTGGAAATTGGCACTCGCTTTAAAAAATAAAATTATTTTTTGGTTGGATTTATCAAACAAACTTCTAACATGAGATTATGATTGAAAGAGAAATTAGGAATGGCTTAATAGGTGCACCCTTTGTAAGACTAGTGTTGGGTTTGTGGATCATTTATTTGTGAATTGTGTATTTGTTATGATTATTTGGAAGGAGGTTTCCTAGTCCCTAGTGGGTAACCAAATGTAACAAGGTGCCCCTAGTTGCTATCTCCTAGAGTAGCTAACAAATAAGGTAGTTACAGAGTTCGAGTCACCTCCCTAAATATTCATATGTGGAATTTGGTGGACGAAGGGTCATGTGAATTTCTAGGATTTCATCTTTACCCATACCCAAGTAGGCCATAGAATCATGTTGGCAATGTAATAACCACAATATCATCCCAAAACAATGACTTGTTGGAGCCTTGTTGATGCCAATTATATATCATGAAGAACCTTAGTTTCTTTATTTTCTTTTTTAATGATGCAAGTCAAGGAGACCTTTGTGTGTGTGGTGCTTGGTCGTTTTTTCTTAGATTTAATTTATCATTTCCATGTAGGATACATTTCTAGGCAAGGATCTAATAATAGGACATAATTTGTTGTTTTTTGGTCTTTGTGAAAAGTTTTAAAGGAGGTAGGTTTGAAGCACTTCCAAGTCTTTGGTGACTCAAAACTCTTGATAGAATGGAAAAATCAATAATGTAGCATTGGAAACATGGATTTAAATGTTATTATGAACAAAGTGGAGGTAAAAGACATGTTTGAGTCTAAGGCTCATTTACTCATGTTTACCATGAATTCAACATTCAAGTAGATATTTTAATTAAAAACTCTTTAATCATGCAAGAGGTCACTCTTCTTGTACTTTAGTATATAAGAGTCACTCTCATTTTAGGATCACAAAAATATTTGTATTAATGTTTTTATGATGAAACTATGGATCAAGAATTCCAGCTTGTATGTAAAGGCTTAGAAGTTTGTATAAACTTCTAAGATAGTTGCACTACCTTTTGGCTTTTAGAGGAATATTATAATAACTAGTATTAATATCTTTTTTTGTTGCAATAAGAACAAGTACTTATGGGATAATAACTAAGCCTTATATGGATAACACAATGTATATTTGATTTATATGGCGAAAACAATTACATATATGTATGTATATATATGTGTGTGTATGTGTACACAAACATAGACATGCATAAATACATATGCATTCTAATGGTGCAAGTCAAGGAGATCTAGTTGTATGTGGTGTTAAGGCAATCCTTTTCTTACATTTAATTCATTACTTTCATTTAAGATGCATTTTTAGGTAAAGATCTAACAATAGGGCATACTTTTTTGTTCTCTGGACTTTGCTAAATGTTGCAAAGGAGAGAGGTTTGAAGCATTTCCAAGTCTTTGGTGACTCAAAACTCCTGATATATTGGGGAAACCAATGATGTATCATTGGATACATGGGTTTAAGTGGTATAATGAATCAGTGTGAAGGAGATAAAAGACACTTTTGGTTCTATCTCATTTACTCATGTGTTACCATGAATTCAACATTTAAGTATATATTTTATCTAAAAATGCTTTGATCATGAAGGGAGTTACTCTACTTTTGTGTGTAAGAGGCACTCTCATTTAAAAATTATAGAAATCCTTACATTAATGTTTTTATGATGATAGGACTATGGAGGAAGAATTTCAGATTGTGTGTAAAGGCTTAGAAGTTCACATAAGCTTCTAGGATAAATTGTATTGTTATTTTGGCTTTTGGAGGAATACTATAATAAAGTCTTAGTATCTTTTTATTTTGCAATATGAACAAGTAGTTATGGAATAATAACTGAGTCTAATATGGACAACACAGTATGTGTGTGTAGGTTTGTTTCCTGCAAAAAAATATTTGCATTGACTATATTGATATCAATCTTCATCTTGGAAATATCAATATAATCATGTTCTTATACGAAATAATAATAAAAAAAAAAAGACTTAGACACACACACACACACACACACATTGTTTTGTCCACATTAGACTCAGTTACTATTCCATGACTACTTGTTCATATTGCAACAAAAAAAGATATTAAGACTACTTATCATAATATTCCTCCGAAAGCCAAAAAAGTAGTACAGTTTATCCTAGAAGCTTATACAAACTTATAAGCCTTTACATACAAATTGAAATTCTTCCTCCATAGTCCTATCATCATTAAAACATTAATACAAGGATTTCTTTAATTTTGAAATAAGAGTGCCTCTTATGCACTTAAGTACAAGTAGAGTAACTTTCTGCATGATCAAAGTTTTTTTAGATAAAATATATGCTTGAATGTTGAATTCATGGTAAGCATAAGTAAATGAGATTGACTCAAAAGTGTGTTTTATCTCCTTCACTTGATTCATATTAGCATTCAAACCCATGTATCCAAGGATACACTATTGATTTTCCCAATCTATCATGAGTTTTGTGTCACCAAAGGCTTGGAAGTGCTTGAAACCTCTATCCTTTGCAACATTTAACAAATTCCATAAAACAAAAAGTTATGTCATGTTCTTAGAGTTTTACCTAGAAATGCATCTTAAACGAAAAATGGAATTGAGTCTAAGGAAAGGACAACTCGAACACCACATACACCTATATCTCCTTGATTTTCACCATTTGAAAAAAAAATGTATTTGTATATATGTGTGTATTTGTGTGTGGCCCAAGAGTTAGCTCAATTGGTCAAGATCCCATCGTTAAAGCACATTTCCATTGGGAGTTCACAGGTTAAATTTTCCTCGATGCCCTTGGGATTAAGCTCAGATTAGTTTGGCTAGGGGTGTGGTCCATTTGGGTGGACCCACCCTAATTTTCCACTAAAAAAAAAAAATGTGTGTGTGTGTGTGTGTGTCATTCTTCTTCCCCCATGTAGTGTTTACTTTACTTCTACCTTAAGTGGTTTCTTTTAAAGGATTCATTTTCCTAATATTCTTTCGATTTTTGGATCAAAATTACCATGTAATTTATATGAATCCATATTGAAGTGCTTCCCTTACCATGTTCTCAACTTAGAACAAAAGCAGAAAGCCATACTTTAGTGTCATTCACCTTTCATATATTGGTCATCATGAATTCCATACTTTAATTATGTGCTCATATAGTGCCCTTACATTCTTGTAAAGCTCGTTCTCATTATGTATGTTGCTCAGTTAAGTGTTGCACATACACCATGTTTGTTGTCTAAGATGCAACTAGGGGTGTTTGCATATCTAATGAAAATATATTCTACATAAATTAAGGGTGAACTTACCATAATAAAACTGAATACAACCATTTTTTTCATTTTTGTTTGGTGCTTTTCCACTCCTCATGTGTGGATATATCCAACCCACATGAAGGTTTTGATGTCTTCCTTTCAACTTTCTTTCTTTCCATATCCCCCAACAAGAGGTGTTTCTTAGAACTAAATTTTCTCATAAAGATAAATAGTGATAAAAGAAATTAGCCTAAACATGAGTGCCAAAAACTTGTTGAAAATCTCACTTACCTACTTATAACTTCTATGCTATGAACTCCCTAATGTTTGGTTTGTACTTGGTTTTCCTTGTCTTCTTGTGTCTTGGTAATCACCCATTAAAGGGAAGTTATTTGTTGTTGCTAAAAACTTCTTCATGTTGTAATTTTTACCTTCTTGAGGTCTCCATGATTTCCCATTTGTAACTTATTGCCTCTTGAAGTTGTGTAAAAAGATGTTATAGTCTTCTATTGTATTTAATATAGGCCTATGTTTTTTTACATCTCCAAAACTACCTCTCAAACTAGTATGCTTCTTATACATCCCATGGATGCAAGAAATAAATATTTTTCTAAGTTTAAGATTGTTTGCAAATGAAAAATTAGTTTCCTTCTCTAGTATTTTACCAAATGGAGCTTTTATATCTATTTTCTTACATAGGTGATAAAGTTATCCTTAATTGTTCCTAACAAGTGGCATAGTTTTCCTACTTATTCTTAATAAGCGAGATAATTTCCTTTATTATCCATGTAGAAGCACATTCCCACTTGGATATTTTATGAAATTGAACAATTGAAAATAGGTTTAAGTGTGCTACTCACATTGAGTGGCTTCTCATCCTGCACACTTTACCAATCTTCAAAGATCGCACCATGCTCCTGCTATTACATTATAGACAATTGTAATTGCTTCCTAGAGAATAATTGTAGATTCCAAGAAATAAAATGTGAATCTAACAAGCTTGTCCTCAAAGCCCATAGAATACTCTACCCAAGAATCTAAAAATAACTTTATACGATGTAATGTAAGCGAGCTTGTAATCTTGGTATTTTTTAGTAGTTTCATCTCTACTTTGAAAGCTTGGCTTCTTCTTTCATTGCTTCCCTTTGTACTACTAGTGTATTCTTCGGTTCTTCCCTTCTTGATCTTTGGGTTCCATGTCATCCTCGGCCTACCATTTCAATACTTGGGGTCAATCTTTAGATGAATTTTCTAACATTTGGTCTACCAATGCTCATTAATGTTACAATGGCTACAAAATTTCTTGAGTGAGTCTTGCTCACATTTCCCTACTTGTCAACATTTTTAGAAGTGTTCACAATAGTTATTTCCTTTGCTTTGGGATTACCAAACCCATATTTGCATCCAAGCCAATTCCAACATTCCATTACATAATGGTTATTTTTCTAATAATAAAAACATCAATCTAGATCTCAACACTTGCATAAGCCACATATCTTCTTTCGTTATAATGATAACAAAAAACATATGACTTTTTATACCTTCATTGGTTGCCATTATGTTTAAATGAATGTTGATCACTCAAATGAGAAAACTAGGGCACATGTAGGTTCCCAACAAAGGAATTGTTGTCCAACACTACCATATCAATCCATGTTGATAGGGAATTCTCATTTGATGTGCATTATTGAGATAATGGTCATGTGGGGTTGTTATTATTTGATAGGCACAATAATAGCTACCTCCACCATTGATAGGTGAAACCATATCTATTTCTACCATTAAACCATACAAAAGACATAAAATAGATGCAACATATTAGAATAAAGCAAAATTATGAATCCTTATAAAAGAGTGTAACAAAAAAATATATACATCATCACCAAAAACCATTAACACAAACAAGATTATTCGGAAAAACAATCTCATTATATTAATCTCCAACCCTAATAAATGCATCATTCCAACATAGTTCAGGATATAAAAATATTCTATATAAGAATAGCTTTATAGTCTATAATTAATAGTAACACTATGATAAATAATGAACCAACCATTATTCAAACCCTTTCTAAATCATGACCTTTACATCCGTACATATTTTCCCTTGAGTAAGAAGACTTTGATTGAATGTAGGGACCAATATCATGCAGTTAATGGATTTAATGTCTTATGCTTGATCTTTCATAGTTCCACGTGAGTGTTAGTAATATTTTATCACTTTATCTCCTCAAAAATCAAGGTCTTGTTCCTCGTATTCCACTTCATGGCCCCTTAACCTCTTTCTTTGTTACCCCCCACTAGGTGTCTTCGTATTCCCCAAAATTGATGGCACTAATTGGATTTATTATCTAGTAACTTAGTGCCACCATGTCCAACATCAAAACAAAGAGGCCAACAAACTCAAACCATGCTTGTTGACTCACCCACAAGTCAACTATGGCTTGCATCTCCAAATGAATATGCCAATTCAAGGATGATCTCTAAGGCTTATTGCTTAGATTGTTTAAAGGCCTCCAACTTCTTTGATTACTTAGTCACTGGAATATTTGGTCCTCCCAAAATGTTTGAGCATGTCCTTGATTTGATTTAATTGGTTGTGTTTCTATAATTATGGCCCAAACTATATCAATATATGTTTGTAGTTTCTATAAGAATATGTGTTTTTTTCCAATGTGACTGGTCTAACTAGTGGACTTAGGTGTGATTTGGGCTTGGTCCTAGTAAGAGAATGTAAACAAACAACATAGTTCATAAACCCTTTAAGTTTATGTTAACTTATTTATTTCTGCCAGATATGTGAGCTAATCAACCTCTTTTTACAATTGTATGATATGCTCTTCTAATATGTATGTTGGCTTCCTTATGAGCTTGACAATTTTTATTTAATTTTGGTTGGTATTGTAAACCTCCTTTATTTTACTTTATTGCAACTTCTAGTTTTTCCTTTGACTGCTCAATGGACTTAATCAAAGAATCAATTGTTTTCATCTATGACAAAGTCTTTGATCCATATGTATGCTTTGTAATA
Organism: Pinus taeda; assembly: GCA_000404065.3. Classification (NCBI taxonomy): domain Eukaryota; kingdom Viridiplantae; phylum Streptophyta; class Pinopsida; order Pinales; family Pinaceae; genus Pinus; species Pinus taeda. Next base: position 39,759 of record APFE031749115.1, read on the forward strand.
AGCAATCCCTATAGATATACCTTATGTTCCTTAATGTGCCTTAGATAAGTTTGAATCCTTTTAGTTGTGATGCCATTACATTAATCTCATGCAATATCTTCAAGCTATAAGTCAACCTCTTAGATATAATGGTCACATTTATGTAAACCTACTTTTGAGTACTTTAATCTCATTTATAAGTGAATGTTTGTTGTGATTAAGGGTGTAACATTATATTTGGATGTTATCCCATTGTACATAGACTTTTTGAAGCTATGGCCTCAATGACTAGGTGGGATCTCCACAATTCTTTTCTGTAACTCATTATATTCAAACAACAACTTAAATTGGAACATCCCCATAATCCAATTGACAAAGTTGAAGCATACTCATAATAAATGGAAATAATGTGACTTTAGAAAACAAAAGGAATGTCATGACAATTTCTAACAATACTAATCCTATCTTAATTTGAAGTCATTAATACTTGCCAATATTATGGGATTGGACACAAGAAAATATATTGAAAATATAGTACAAACTTTGATGAGGTAGGAATAGAGAAATGTTCAATTCTTGGGAGAATTAAATGGCTTTATATTGGTGCCATTCACCCACCCATCCATAAACATACCATATAATCAGGATAACTTAACTACACCATAATTTGTGATCTTTGTAACCATGAAGGGCCCAACTAATGCATATTCAAATTTCTTGAATGTCTCAAGAACTTGTCATACAACAACACCATGTCACCTTTGTCAAAGGTCTTATGCTTGCTTTCTCCCTTGCCTTATGAACCTTTTAGTGGAATTGAGCTAGAAATATATCTTCTTCTAGCTATGATAACCCTTGCAATCTTTCTTATAGTGACTCCTCGTTGCATGTGCATGTGGCCTAGGAAATGGATAAATCAAGCACCATAAATTGAATAGGTATCACCACTTCCCTGACTTATACCAAATTAAAAGAGTCGTGCTTGGTCAACTTGTTTGTGATGGTATGATGTGTCCTAAGGATTATTGATATATGTTCATCCCAATAATCTTTGTTGATTGCATAAATTTGTGTAATCCCATGCTCCAATATTTTTTTTGAAACCTTATATTATCCCATCAGTTTGTGGGTAGTGGGGATTTCATGTATGATGTTAAATCATGAATTCTTGTGTCATGGATGCAATAGTTGTATTTAAAAATTTATATTTTAATTCACGATAGCCATTTATTGGTTCAAATGAGTATATTAAGGTCTATGTAAGCATCCAACAAACGAGTTGTGGTTTAAAACCAAAAAATGAATCCATGGTGGTAGGGAAGGTCTCACCTGAGTTGCATTACTAAGACCAATGGTCATGTGGGATTATTGATAGCCGACAAGAAACAATAATAACCTTCACCATTGATAGGTGTGACCATAATTGTCTCTACACTCACCATATTCATCATCCAACACAACATTATAGAGACATATCACACTATGACAAAGTGTGTGTTGGAACCATCAGTAAACATACTAGTGGTTTAGTATGGTAATATGTGTGTGTCTTTGATCAAGTTTCACATATTTGGCATGAAGAATGGTTACGTTAAAATTTAGATGTCCATTATGGATTGTGTGTGCCCTTGAAACCATTCATTTTTATGTTTGCTCTAGAGGAAGATGTACATTGGACTTAATCTCAAAGAATATCAACTTTTCAACTAGGGATACATAGATTAGATTCCCTAGATCTATCACATTATGTTGAATTTTAAGTTTAAATCTTGACTAGGGTTTTATACTAATAGTTGACTAGTTCTAAATTGACTGATGGCTCCTTTCAATGTGATTAAGCGAAGCACCATCAACTTGGCCTTTGACTTGAGCACATGAAAAAAAAGGTTGACATTATATCGACCATGGGTCTATTAATTACATACATTGTGGAGTAAACTATTGCTAGTAGCCTTTTCTGCACATATTTATTCTAGGGTTTTGGCCCTAGCCATGCAAATTATTAATGTTAACTACATAAATCGGGTCTCTTGACTTGAGGATACATAAAAAAAAGGGTCTGTCATGTCTTTAATGGAGCCCTCGACTTGATTGTTTAACTACACGTTGACATGGGCATTAATCCCATTGAATGAACTCCATTTTCAACTAAAGATATGCTACCTACTTTCCAAATGAAGAGGAGTTCATTAGACTGAGTTTTGGAACTCAATTGTATAGGAGTTTGACAAACTAAGGAGGGTTTCAACTGATTGGAAATTGAAACCTCATTAGGTTGACTTGTGGAGAATGAATGCAAACTGACTAAGGTGAGAAAACATGGATCAACTATGCCAGTTTTCTTACAAACAACTAATATTTGTGCATCTTAGTCTATTGGTGACCTTTTCTAGACAACAACCAGAGGTATGCCGAATATTGTCAACTAAGTCAATTCCATGCAACTCAATTGGAGCTTGAATAATTTTTATCACTTTGGTTCTCTAATCCTCCTTCATAACTGCATATAAATTTGACCTTCTACATGTCAATTAGATCACCCAATCAACTACCTTTATGAATTGTGGTTTCCATTGATTGAGCTTTTGTTGGAATTGTAACTAGGTTTAGTATTCATAAATTTCGTTAAATCAATATGTACTTTATGTAAAAACAAAAGAAGAAAAATATTATTATTTTGTATCATGTTCTTCATGCTTTATTTTTGTCAAAACAAAATTTTAAATGGCATGTTCTTCGTGACCCTCTGAAAAGAAGAAAAAATGAATTTTTGGTCAAGTGTCATTTTGTCTTATCAAGTTGCCAAGTCAGCTCTCCTGTAGTTCATGTCGGCCTACCCAAGGACACACCCATTATTTTATGGAAGAAGACTATATGACGTTAGTCACATCTCTCATTTGGAGTATTACACATGCATCTATCTCTGAAAGAAAGAAGGGCATGTTCTTCGTGACCCATTGAAAAGAAGAAAAAAAATCAAATTTTTGGTCAAGTGTAATTTTGTCTTATCAAGTTGCCAAGTTGGCCCTCCTATAGTTCATGTTAGCCTACCCAAGGACACACCCATTCTTTTATGGAAGAAGACTATATAAGGTTATTCACATTTCTCATTTGGAGTATTACACATGCATCTATCTCTGAAAGAAAGAATGTCAAGTTTAGTAAGACAAGAAGAATAGTTCAAAAAAACAAGAAGAGATTCATATTTCCTCTCTCTAGCAAAGAAGAGAAGAACTCGATTTTTTGCAACAACTCCCTATGGAATCCGAATTTTTCTGAGGCACATTGTTCATAGTCAAGAAAATTTTCTGAGGCACTATATGTGAGCTAGAGAAGGACGATGTGAGCTACAAGAAGATCTTCATCTCTGTATAATACATGCTAAAAGAAGGTTATCATCTTTGTATCGATTGATTATCCTATAAACAAGCATGGCATAATTTGAGGGTTAACTTGGAATTTGGTGATGAGCCCTAATATTTCACCAAGGATGTTGCAACTCCCAAGGCTTCTCAAATTAAATTATCAACCTAGGGTTCGTACAAACTTAAAGGTGACCATGTGATATTCATAGCAGGTTAGGTTCTACTCATGTCACCCTCAGTCACTAGATCAGATTGAAGTATTCATATACCACTCCTTCAACTAACTACAAAGAGAATTTCTTATGAAAACATATCATGATTTCAAAGAGATGATCATGATTTGAACTACATAAATGAAAATGTCATCCATTAAATGTAACTGCTAATTGATATTGCATGAAAGGAAGAGGCTAATCTAGTTGCAGAAGTAAACCATGCTACTCTAGTTGCATGCTTAATCAAATCAATAACCTACTTGCATGAATCATTTATCTATTTGCAACTTGTTTAAAAATGAGGAATTCGCTTTTCAACACAACTAAAAAAATGCTAAGTCTAATTCTACTTGTTGTCTTATGTTTGTGGTGAGGAAAGGATGGGGTTGGAGTGGTCATAGGCTCCTACTTAATCATGAAATAAGAGCTTGGGGGTAATTATTCAACTTCAAAGTGAAAGGTTCAAATTCTAGAGCGAATCTGGTTGAATAAAGCAATGTTATAGGAATGCTACATGAAGTGCTACAGGAGGCCTTGTTTTGCTAGAGGAGGGGTTTGAGAGCTCGTTGAGGGAAATAATGGTATATTGAAGGTAAAGGAGGGTAGATAAAGGTGAATGTAGTTGAACGAATGGTATGGCATCCCCTTAGCCAAGCTTAGTAGCCCTCGGAGGCCCATCTTGCACCAAAGTTTATGCCCACGATGTCCTTCATTTGCCCTAGAAGAGGGATCTCGGTGCCAAAGTTTAGAAGCAATGTAAAGTTTCCAGGAGAGATATGGAATGGTTTAGATGGATGTGGAAGAGTGTGCCCACCCCTGCAAGTCAACAACAATCTGTGTATACTAATCAAACACATGCATAAAATGATCAATATCACAGCAAAATAAATTAACATGGAAAGGATGAGTTGAATTTTATTAAAATCTACTCTACCTTAAACCACAACTCTAATTGCCAATTCAATGATACTAACTTCTAAGTTGTAGAAAACAAGCATGTGGAAGGATTAAAATCCAACACTTAACAATTTCCAAGAAATCATAAATTCTTTTGGGTTGTTGTTGTAGATCTTCCAACCACTCTTCTCACAAGAGAGGTGATAGGAAAACCTACAACTACAAGTTTTGTGATAAATTTCCTACTTAAACAAGAAAAGAATTGCAATCACTTGAACAAAAACAAGAAAATAATACAAGAGAGGGACTAAAGCCTCTAGGCTGGGCCCAAACCCAAGAGTTTCAACCCTCCAAAACTAACTTAGATGCAGGCCAACAATGAATTTCTCATTGACATAAAATAAGAGTCACATACACCATATGAAAGATGAAAATAATAGTATCAAGCATAAGCCTCTCAATAGCTACCCCTATCTTCCACAAAAAATTTGAATCCTAATGAGCCTTTAGACTTGTTTATTTATACAAAAAGTAGTTGAGGGAAGCTCCCATGAAAGGAGGAGTGATTCCCTACAAAATATGAAGATTGGATCTGGTTCCCTTGGATCTTCACATGCACTTGAGTTCCTCGATTGCTAGTGAATTCAAGTTTTTGGTGAGGAATCTTTTATCTCAAGCTGAATTGGGGAGTTCATGCAGTGGACAAGCCCCCTATATTCTATCTATATGCCTCCAATCAACCTCTACATAGTAAGTATCTCCAAAAACGCTTCGTTTGCCTACATATTAATCACATTCGGCCATGAAATATGACAAGCACCCTTTAGTCTTCCTATTAAGCATATCATGGTTAAAATGCAAATTAATGTGAGAAAAGGAGAGTTCTAAGGGCTGGAGGATAAAACAATGGGCCTCAAAATATACCTATTGATGGGACTCATCACTTGGTATTAGGTCTACTGGTCAATTCATTTATGACTTGGATTTCTCTTGTTGATGAAGACTTGATAAGGAAAGGATTGATGGGTTTTCCATTTGTGGTTTTTTCCCTATCCTCCAGCCTAATTTCTCATGTCTCTTGTCTTTATGTGCATTGTATTTGTATAATTACTTGATGACCTACCCATTTTTCACTGATGCACTCATGGAAATATACCAAAATCTTACCTTCCCCCAGTAAGCCCATATTTTTGAATGTTTTCTACCTGAGAGTTTTGAATTTCCTAGAAATAATCCCCCATACGTTGCTTCTATTTTCTCTGAAATGTTAAGTCAAGTTATTTCCATGGTTACTTGCCTATTAGGTTATCCCACATACCAATGGGTAGATGAAGCAATGCTAGGGTTTTTGTTTATATCTTCAATTGGTCAGAAGCCATCTGTCATTTTCAACTACAATCAATACCTAGCAGATGTTATTCATGAGCAATTTCTAAAATTTAAGGTTGAAGGTGCATTCAAACACCAGCCAGTCCTTGTATATTTGACATTGTTCTATAAATTAGATAGGTTCACGTTCTAGTTATAGAAGGTGGATGAATAGAGAAGTCCATTAGCATTCATTCACTAGACTTCTTTAGTCAGAAGGAATTCAGAAGAATATTCATTTCGGCAATTTTATAGATCAATTTTTGCATATGTCATCGTGTCTTCTTAGCATCAATATTATACCAAGGATTTCACCTAAGATCAAAAAAAATTTACACCTTATAGAAAAAGTTAATGTTGGAGACTGATATTTTTACCAGAATTATACATAGATTCAAATCTACGAGTGTGAAATTCCTCCCTACAAATTGCCAATATTTATACCAGTAAGAATTTTTGCCTTGGAATAAATTAGATAGATGTTAAATAAGGATGACTTACATTTTATATCAAGCAAAAATAAGGCTTAATTTAAATTGAAGGCACATGTTGGGCCTTACATTGTAAATACCAGAGCAACAACAAAGGAAGTGGATGGATTCCTAAAGAAAATAAATTTAAGCTAAGCTTCACATGTTCTTATGATCCATTATGATAATTTCAAGACTAAGAGTCGAGAATAAAACCACACCATATGCACATACACCTAGACTAGAGATAGAGTAGTATGCCAATCAAGAGTAGTGGACATAGAAAACACTACAAGAGGCTAAGCAGAGCATATGACATAATATAAATGCAAATATTACAAAGTTATGGTCACCAATTCAGATCATATTTGAGGAGGAGGAACTAGTGCAAAATGTCAGGGCAACAGTTTAGCAAACAAAGATTGAGATTGAACACAGGCCAACAGAAACACACAAAATTATTAAAATGTTGAATTCCAAAACTAAGGATGATCTTGAATAACTCCACATTCAAGACATAACAGGTACAGTCATGGAAGTGAAGAGAGTCCTAACAAAGAAGAACCTCATGGTACAGTTGGAGAACAAATGCAAAGAATTAGAACTTCAAGTGAAAAGTTTTAACATAAAATTTGTTTTACTGTAAGATAAAGAACTCCCAGCCCTAAGATATTTTAATGGAAAATTGATTCCATTAGAAAACTATGAAGATCAGTTATGTAATATAGTTGCAAACACATCCAAGTTCACTAAAGCAAGAGGAACAATAAGTGGAGAATCTTTCATGGAAGGACTGCAATATGATCTCTTCATTCAGTATGAAATCCATCATCTATTTCTAAACAAACCAACTTTTCAAACATATGTAGAAGTAGATGAGAGATTTTGGAGTTTGGTAAACTTCTCCATTCCTAGTGAAGAGCAGTGGGATAAATTGTTGGAGCTTGTTGAATAAGGTTAAATATGAATCCTACAAATTGGGGAGCAGGCAAATGGAAGAAGTAGAAATGTAGCTACAGTCAGCAACAATTCTCCTCAAAGTGTTAGCAAAACATATAAATTAGTCCAGATTTCCTATTACTTAGTTCTATTTTTGAAATATTTATATCTTCCTGTAGGTATTATTTTGCAATTAATTTGTTTTGAGGTGTGAATTCGTTCAATAGAAACTCTATAATTATTTTTTGAAAATATTTAGAAAGGGTTGGATGATGCAAATGAGAAGATCTTTCTTTGATTGTACTTAGCAGTGAACTATATATTGAAGTAATCAATTCAGAAATTCAGAGGTAGTATTGTTTCAGGATTCTTGTGTCAAATAAATGGTGACATTTTCCTCTTTGTTAATGTGTTATTCCTGCTAATTTTTCACATGAATGTTCTTTCCTGGTTCTTGCAAGAATATTAAGAGTTGAACTTACTTAGAATACTTTGCTCTAGCTTGTTAAACAATCTCAATGTTTTCCATCTAATATTAAATATAAAATTCACTTAAGTATGCTTTATATTTACTTGAATCTTACTTCCTATTCATCTTATTCATACCACATATAATTCACTAGATCCAAGAGTTTTCCTACCTCGCCCTATTTCATCTACTCTGTTTATTTGTGATTAATTACTAAATATTTTTTATGACTCTATGCCCAATGGACTTTTCTTTCATTTTACAACCAAAACTTTAAAAAACCTATCTTGACCTTTCATAACTAGTCTAAGATATAAACCATTAGATTAAAACCATACACAGAGAGCCCTCTCTTAAGCTAGAAGGGTTAAATCCTAGGTTTAAAAGTGGTTTATGGTTACCTCTACAGTTTCCTCCTCAGCCTAGGAAACCTATGGAGTGCTAATAGGTCCCACTTCTTCCCTTTTTCTTGTTGATTCCTCAATGGTGATGGGGACATTTAAATGAGGCTAAGGCTTCCATTGCCTTATCCTAGCAATCTTCCTTTTTTTTAAGTACAAGGGGCCTTTCCTTTGCTACCTCCTTTTGGGCTTGATTGACGTGCCCAGTGTGGCCAATGAGGCAGCCACCTCTTTGTCTATGTTTCCTGGTGAGAGGTTCATTTTTTTCCCTTGTCTTTTTGTCCCTTAAGGTTTGGGTGGCACCTCATGGTTCTCTTCCCCTACTTTTTGTTTCTCTCCCTCTTTTTCCTATGTTTATACTTTCTCCTTCTCTATTTCCTTTTCTTCTTCCTTCTCTTTCCTAGCCCCAGTACTAGAGGTTAGTGTTTCTCATTATTGTGTGGAGGCGAGGGCTTGTGTTTCAACGAAAATATCCTTGTCCATGTCTACAAAGTTAGTCCACAGCATAGGGTTCCTTAGGTGATTCAAGGCATCCATGACAATTATCTTGATGAGGCCATGATGGGAAATGTGTTGGTGCTTCTCTTCCCTCACTTTTTGGCTCATTTCAATGATCGAATGTAAGAGGAAATGTGGGACAATGAGTTTGGAATGGGTGACTTTGTTTGGAACCTTATCTCATAGAGCGGCCTAAATTGATAGGGATACACAATGCTCAAACTTCCCTCACAGACTATGTATTTGAGGATGTGATAGGCCACTTCATCCCAAGGGTAAGGGAGGCTCTCTCTTCTTACTCCGTTTTTGTCTTCCATAGGCTTCTATCTATGGAGGAAGAATTTTTTCTTGGTTGTAACACTTATTGCCTTATCCTCCTTGCTCCATCAAAATCCTAAGGGTATGGTGGTTACTCTGCTTATAATTTATGCGCTCAAAAGGATTTCAAGTCCCCTAACAACAATAGTGGCACTATTTTATCCCTAAGAGTTGAGGGTCATGTAAATTCTTGAGTTATCTCATCATCATATCCCTTTAATTGCTCAAAGAATCCCATCCACTGATGTCTCAAAAAAATATCCAGAACAAGGGGATGTTTATGGATTCTTTTTTTGTTTGTGGGTTCTATTCTATTGAAACCTCCTCCCATTGCTCCTACTACTCCTTCTCTAGGTTATCTTAGATGTATTTTAAATATTTTTCTCAGAGCAGTCTCGAGTCCAAAGATAGTGGATAGTTTTCTTTTTTATAAAGGAGGAGAAGGATGATAATTTTTATAATGAAAAAAGACTATTTTATGTCCCTATCTTGAATTTTTATACAATAAGTTTTCAAATGAAATTATTTCACAATGGTTGCTACAGGGTACCTGATTTAAGTAGAATTATTGATGCAAGTGTATGAAAATTAGAGAGGGAGGAGGCCACTTACCATTTTCAAGATGACTCTTTCATGTGCATGAGGGTTTGAGGAAAACTTCTGGTGGTTTTGGCTCCCTTTCTCTCCTTAATTCATCCGTGTAGCTTCTTTCATGTGCATAAGTATCAATTCAAATCCTCTTGTAGCACCTACAAACTCAACCTGTAGTAGCTCGGTGGCACCCTAGGTAGACTCTGGTAGCAACTAGCTCATCCTTTAATACCTTGGTGGATCTCTCCAATTGTTTTCTAGAAATTAGCAAATGTGTAAATGGAATCGAGCCTCATACTTTTATTCCCTTTTTGGTAATGGATTATAACGCTTTGGTGACTTGACTCTTGCATGAATTTCCTTTTTTAAATTGTTTCCCCCACTCCTCATAATCATCACCCTCCTTAATTTCACTTTTCCACGTGCATGGGTGCCTAAGTGAACTATACTTTACTGATCGAAGGTGGCCAAGTTTACTAGTCACCTCCAACCCATAAAAACTCCATTCTCGGTCATTAAACACATTTTTTTATCATTATGTGCATAGGGAAGAGGTGAGGGTTGTCATATCTGTTGGGCATGGAATCCCCCCATAGCATGTTTTGGGGCTCAAAGCCCAAGTTTTGAGTGATATTATTGTAAAGCTCCGTGAATTACGGACGCGAAATGTATGTTAGAGTCATAGGGTTGTCTGTCCTAAGTGTTGAATGTAATGTCGGCCTACCCATGGTCCGCGGACCATGGGATTGTATAAATAGAGCGAAGCTCTAAGTGTAAAAGATAGTTAAGTGAGGAAGTAAGAGCGAAGTATGAGATAGAATTACAAAGCAAGTGTCTAAGTGTAGCTTGGGTTGTAGAGTAGGAGAAGGCTCTGCAGCTGAGTGCGCGGACCCCTACAACTAAGTGTGTAGGGCAGGATAGAGTCTGTAACCGAAGAAAGAGAAGTTTTATCTGAATTATGTGTATCTGTTCTTGAATTATTACATGTTTGATATCAGTTGTTAGTGTACTGTTTATTTACTGCACGCATTTGTATGAATGATTTATATTGCTAAGTATACTTTTCACATGATTATAAGCTAAGTTAATTAACTAATATCGGGTTCTAGTAAGGACATGGGTAATAACACTGTCTGACCCTAAGTAAGGTTGCACGAATGTAGCATCACAGGCTACGAGGAACGGGTAAGTGCACGTAGCGACGTGTGCATAGGGTCAAACCACGAACCACTTGAAAACATCAGACATCTCCAGGGTGCGAAAACCTCGTTCTAGCACCCTACCATACTACTTCGGGTGAGACCTCAGTCTGCGCTCTGCAGACTTTTGCTGAAGGGGCCAGTAGTACTGGGATTTGTTTGGCTAAATCACCTCTGAACCTGGGTCAGGCCCCAACAAGCCAACAAATGGTTTCATTGCTGAGACCGAGATCTGCATAAGGGATGTCTGATGTCGTGTCACTGGAATCCAATGAAGAAAGAGATTGAAGGGGGGTGGGACAGAAAGATTCACGAGTTCGCGGCGCAGGAAAATAGGAATCCACGAGTATCAAAAGAACAGTGGTTGGAGCGCTACTTATATACGAAAATCCACGAAATTTTCTTTAAATCCTTCCCCTCTAAGTTGTATGAGTGGGTCGCAAAGCTAGCAGACAGTCAGGGAAGGTGTAGGCTCGACAAACCGATTGTGTGGACCCCAGAATTGGTGCACAAACTAGAAGCATCATAAGATAAGATCGTGCGCATTGTGGACCATTGGCTTGACCAAATTATAGGAGGGTTTGTCACCAAGTTCGCGGTAGACACGACGGTCAGCTACAACGAGGCGGAACAACTCTTCCTCAAAGGACCACGAGGTAAGTACATTAAATCACTGAACACTTGGATTAGAATGCTATTGTGCGAAAAATGAGTTAGGCGAATAAATTGGTGTTTGGGACTATGCAAAGTGGGAGGATCTATAGAAACTAAGGTAGCATAGAAATAGAAAATAGCCTCGGTAGGAAAGCAAGGAAGAGCTCACGAAAGTTTATTTGAGAAGTGCGATCAGTCTGATAAGGCAGCGAATTCCGCGCATACCACCCCCACCTACACTGCCACTGGTTTCACCATCGTCACCCCCATCTCTACCCACCCCACCTCCGCCACCACCACAATTCAATATGGTGAGTGTGATAAAATTGTTGGTATTCAGAGGAGTAGGGAACGAAGATCCAGACCAATTTTGGTTCATGGTAAAGGTCGTATTGGAAGCACAAGGAGTCGTGGATGATAATATAAAGAAGGAAATGTTGGTAAGCGCATTACAGGATCGCGCATTAACATGGTACATTAAGCATTCTAATGACCATCCAAACACGGGGATCACAGATATCCAGGCTTCATTGAATAGGGAATTTAGCAGGCCAAAGTCAGAGACACAATCGATTATCGGGTTTAAATAAATTATGATGCTTCCAAGTGAGACCCCATGGGATCTGGATTAGAGACTGAAGAGTATGGTTCGCGAAGCCAACATGACCTTAACAAATGGACAACATCATGCATGGTTTTTAGCATCACTAACTCCGCATTTAAGGATGGCGTTGTCGCAGCAGAAGTTATCTACCCAGGGTGAAGCTTTGGAGATTGCAATGAGACTGCACAAGACCCCAATACAATATCCTAGCCTGGGAGTCCAACAAATCCATGCGCAACTCCAAAATTTGTGTCTAGAAATGCAGAGTTTGAAACAGGACAGGGAAACTCGCCCAAAAGCACTCAAGGAGGTATGGTGCATAAAATGCAAAGGCTAGGGGCATGACAAGGATCATTGTCCAGTCTTCCCAAACTACTTGTTGGGGGGAGGACCGATGCCATTAAGACCAGAGGCACAAGCAGGACCGAGCACGACACCTGCATTATGGTGCACAATTTTTCAGATAGGAGGAAAACATGCTATTGATAAGTCCATCTATTACAAAAGTATACATAGACATCCTAGCAATTGTTCTGTAATTTCTACAGGTTGGTAGGCCATGATGAACACACCTGCAGAAGTTATGAATTGATGATGGATTGGACCCCTGCCTACCGAGTGCAGACCAAAACGTGAACCCTCGATGGCACGCACTAGATTTCAGGGGTGCAAATGAGGTCGAGGCGAAATGGGACCAGGAAGGGGTCGCGGACAACTGATTTGTTACAATTGCAGAGGGCTAGGGCATTATGCTCGCAATTGTACAAATCCAACGAGAGCATCATGTTTATATTGTACCCAGTTTGATCATGAGACAAAGGATTTCCCTACACTGATAGCAAGGTTGCGGGATAAAGGGATACTCCAGCCTCCCCCAACTCAGAATTTGCAAATGATGAGGTCTGAGCCACGCGAAGAGGATCCGAATGTAAACATTGTGCTCAGAAGCAGTATCACAATAGGAGATGTCAAAGGTAAGCAACCTGAAGAAAGTGCATGGGTTCGCAAGGCTCCTACAAAGGAACCTGGAGTTGATTTGGAACACGTGAAGGAGACATTCATGGAAGCTAAGTGTTGGGGCAAAGTGATTGCATGTCATTTAATTTGTCAACCCGGGGGTTTTGTAAACTTGTGAAGCATGCGTGCACTGTATGTGCTAGAAATTGTCTTTCAATTTAGATCAATCTAACTACAAAATAACAAAAAACAATTCATCTAATCTATGAAATCAAATAATGAAAATGAAATTCAACTAACCTGTGAAAAAAAAAAAAAAAAAAAAAAAAAAAAAAAAAAAAACTAATGTATACTTAGTTACTCCAGCATTCAATTATGAAGTGTTACCTTCTTGAGATGATGTGTAAGCAACTATTTATACTTTAACTTCTAATGTCCTAGAAAACCAAGTAAAGTGTGTAGAAAATAACTCAGTAATTGCATGTATTAAATATTCAATCATTCAATCTTGAATTATGACTAAATCAATTTCTTAGAATCATCTTTAGGAATATCAGTCAATGCAATTAAAAGCACGAAAAAGTAAAGATCAATGATTGCATAGGTTGAACATTTAATCACCCAATTTGAAGTCACCTTCTTGACCTGATCTTTTATTCAATTATACAATGAATTGATAGTTTGATCTACGAAAGTAAATAATATAACATGAAAGGAAACTAAATAACTATGAGCTCTTGCCTCATACTTAATCCAATTGGAAAATACATAAATCTTTCCTATTGAAATGTTTTTAGAAAAGCAAAGATTACACGGTCATTCTAAAACTAATACTAAGAAAGCAAATGAACTTTAATCTATAAAAGCAATTAAATCTCACACATTTTAGGTAGTTGACCTAAAAATGTGAGAGATGGTAAATCGAGATGCTCCATATGTAAGAAAAACCAAGTCAAAATGAAGGAACATTCATGAGTAAGGTGCCACAGTCTAATTCTGTATTCAAAGCTTGAGCATAACTCCAATTTTACACATTAAAATGATAGGATAAAACTTCCCCTATTTATACAAAAATATGAGAAGTTATCTCATTAATGAGAGTCCATGAATCTCTCCCCATATATCTAGAGTTAAATCAAAATAGGAAATGATAAGACACATGTCTTCTTGGAGTTTCAATACAAATAGGAAATGAGACACATATCGTCATGATCCCATGATCTTCTCCACTCAAATTCAAATTTGGTTTCGGGATGCCACATAAGGGTCTTTTAGAAGCTTCCTTTTGACCTACACATGTCAACAATCTCTTCCGTTTAGGTATAATCATATGCACATTATTCTCTAATTTTTAACCATAAATTCACTTAAAAATGATAAGAATTAATAAAGTTTGGAAAAACATAAATGTGACCCAATAATGATAATGATAAGGTATATGTAATGAAATGGAGGTAAATGTAATGAAATAGAGGTGGAGTGAAGGTGACAATATGGAAATATAAGTGAAAATGTAATGGAAGTGAATGACAATCTCAAGGCCCAACACTAAGAAGAGCTTCACGGAGGCCTCCACTTCAGGTAGTAAGGATCAACTAGAGCCGGAGATGGATCCTTCAATGATCACTACCTTTCTGGAGACATGTATGAATTTGTTGCACGACAGCAAGGCTATGAAAGGACTATAAGAACTTATCACTAGGTGTGCTAGGTCAGGAGAACTGTGCGTACTCCGGAAGCTCAGAAAACATACATCGCGAACAGGAAAGGAAATGAGATTGACTGCGCAAATCGAGGAGTATGAAATGGATCAAGTGATTCTGGATTTAGAATCGGATGCGAATGTACTGCCAAAGCAGACATGGGAACGCATGGGTAGGCCCACGTTTCAATGGTCCCCTATTCAATTGCAGATGGCGAACCAACAGAAGATCCTACCGATGGGAAGATTGCAGGGAATAACGGTAGACATCGAAGGTGCAAGTGCGCTTGCAGATTTCAAGGTGATAGAGATTTTCGATGACAGCAATCCCTATCCTGCGCTATTGGGAATAGATTGGGCCACTGATATGAATGAAGTGATAAATCTAAAGAAGAGAAAATGATCTTTGAGAAAAAGTCACTGTGCGTAGTGGTACCTTTAGACCCTGCGGAAGGATCGCACTACATAGAGCCAGTGTGCAGCGACGAGATAGATTGTATCTACAAGATAACCACTCAGGAACAGGACTGGGTAAATCCTATAGCGGATGGCAGAATTTTGTGGGAGCGTGAAAGCTCCTGCACATCAAATTCGGATGAAAAACAGAACAATGGCAGAACCGGTTACACGAAGTAACCACGCTCAATTGCAACATGATGGTAAGATCACTGCACTATGTAACAACAGAGGTGAGGGATCTACCTATGTATGATGGATTGACAGCAGTGGATGAATTCCTGAACAAATTTGTATGCACAGTACCAGAACAGCAATGGTTCAATGCTCTGAAATGGGCACTGCGCGCTACGCCAGCAAGGTGGTGGGGTACGCATCAGAGAAGCTTTGAGGACTAGCGCGAATGCAGAAGGATGATGTGCCTATGATTTGGGAAACTGCATATGCATCTAGCAGACAAGTATGATAGACGAGATGTTCCACGTACACACCTCGTGAAATGAACCAAGGTCTACGAGGAAGAACCACAACCAGAATGGGTGCATTTGTTCTGTCATACTCTGGATGTCATACCCATGAATTGGTATACTGAGGCAAAGCTCTGCCATGGCATGAGTGAATGGGATATCTTGCACGAAGGATTCCTGCTAACCTTCATGTTTGAAGATTGTTGGTGGGATACTGTTGATAATGCGCTACAAGCGGTAAAAGCAACTATCTTCAAAATACCTCAGGAGCCAATAGAAGTGCTTCAGCCGGAATGGGTGACACAGCTGAGCTGCATGCTGGAGTGTTGTAATGGAAGTGTTGAGGAGGATGATGAGGACCCACGAAATATTAACATTCCCGAAATGAAAGGTTGTCATGAGGTTCAAGAACCGCTGGTTGAGGATCCCGACATCACCGTACCGCTAAAAATGAAGCAAGTAAACATTAGAACGGAAGCGAAACCAAAGTATGCAACTCTTGGAGATTATTGGGATGATACCATGGTAGATAAGGTCGTTGAGTTACTTCGTTAATACCAAGACTTATTCCCGACCAAAATTATGGAATTAAAAGGGATCGTTGCCGACTTAGGAATGATGAAGATCACCCTAAAACCCGACACAAAGCTAGTTAAGCAGAGGCCTTATCGCTTGAATCCGAAATATAAGGAAAAGGTTCGTGTAGAATTAGACAAAATGCTCGTAGTCGGAATTATTGAGCCAGTGGAATAATCTGACTGGGTGAGTCCTATGGTAGTGCAGGAGAAAAGCAAAAGGGCGAAATAAGAATATGCGTAGACCTCAAGAAGCTGAATGATGCCTGTGTACATGACCCATTGTCGACACCGTTCATATATGAAGTATTGGAAAATGTTGGTGGCTAGGAAGCATACTCGTTCACAGATGGGTTCTTAGGGTACCATCAGATCAAGATCGGGTTGGAAGACAAGAGAAAAATGACATTTTCTACAGAATGGGGCTACTTTCAATAAATCGTTATTCCATTTGGATTGAAGAATGCGTCAGCCATATTTTCGTGCATCGTTGTTGCTGCATTCAAAGAATACATCCACAAGTTCTTGGAGGTCTATCTAGATGATTGGTTTTTCTTCAGATTAGTTAAGCACCATGTAGCAAGCTTACGCTTGATGCTGGATACTTACCGACAACACGAGATTGCGTTGAACCTTAAGAAGTGCACATTCCTCGTTCCCTTTGGAAATCTGTTGGGACATGTGGTCTGAAAATAGGGATTGATGGTGGACCCTACGAAGATTGTAGTGATTCTAAATTTGGAAGCACCGTGAAGTGTTAAATAGCTCCTTAGGACACACTGGGTACTACAGAAAGTTTATCAAAACCTATGCCCAGATCACCGCACCGATGGAAAAACTATTGAAAAAGGATGTTACATTTTGCTGGAACGACGATTGCATGAAAATTTTGGATGTCCTAAAGGGGAAATTGGCCTCCACTCCAATCTTGGTCTTCCCAAAATGGGATGTGGAGTTTCATGTCCATGTTGATGTGTTATGTATCGCGCTGGGAGCAGTGCTCACATAGGAAGGTGAGGAAGGCTTGGATCACACTATCGCGTTTGCAAGCCGAAGGTTGTCCAAAGCAAAGAAGAATTATTCCACCACCGAGCGCGACGGGTTGGAAATGGTGTATGCACTCCAAAAATACCGCCACTATTTGCTCGGAGGACATTTCAAGATATATACTGACCATTCTGCATTGAAATACCTGGTCAATAAGCCTTTGTTTGGGGGGTGCATATGCAGGTGCCTCTTATTGTTCTAGGAATATGATTTTGACGTCATAGTAAAGCCGGGACCCTTGAACGCAGGATCAGACCATTTATCGCTCATTGAGACAAGCGAGGAACCCACTAATCTAGAGGAAGGACTACCTGACGCTCAGCTTTTTGTTGTGCGCATCACGGACAGCCACTTCGAAGATATAATCCACTTTCTAACCACAGGGACCACGCCAAAGGAAAACTCTGTCTAATAGAAGAAGGAATTGGTGGTGCACGTGGTTGATTTTTCTGTCATCACGGGGCGCTTATACAAAATGGGCAATGATGAGATATTGTGAAGATACGTACCTGAATTTGAACGAAATCAGATCCTCATGGAAGCACATGGGGGCACTGTAGGAGGACACTATGCAGGACGCACGACTGTGCAAAAGATTCTTCGCGCAGGGTTATGGTGGCCAACACTTCACTAGGATTGAAAGCATATTGTAAGGCCTGCAATATATGTCAAAGGACGGGAAAACCATCGCAAAGGGATGAGATGCCATTAAATCCACAAATGACAATGTAACCATTCGAAAAATGGGAAATCAACTTTGTGGGACCGATCAAACCTCAAGGAAAGACGGGTGCATGCTACATCATCACCGCAACGAAGTATCTGACACGATGGGTGGAAGCGCAACCGGTCAAAGACTACTGCTGTGAAGTTTTTGTTCGAAAATGTGTTCACCTGATTTGGTTGTCTGAAAATCTTAATAAGTGATCGCGGGACACATTTCCTAAATGAAACCATCAGCGTGCTCACAAAATAATTCCAGGTGTATCATCAGAAAAGTACACCATGCCACCCACAAGCCAATGGGACTATAAAAGCTTTCAACAAAATATTGGAGACTACGCTGACCAAAGTGTCCAATGCGCAGCAAAATGATTGGGACCTGCGCGTACCTGTCATGCTATGGGATTACAGGACAATGTACAAGAAACTGATGAGACAAACACCTTTCCAGTTAGTTTATGGCATAGAAGATGTCATGCCAATGGAATATATCGTACCTAGTCTACGAATAGCAGTGCTCACTGGGATGATGAACCATGAAGCTGTGGAGGAGAGGCTCGCGCAATTAGAAGAACTTGAGGAAGAACTATTTTTGGATGGGTTTCATTAGCAGGTACAAAAGCAACGTGAAAAAGCCTAGTACGACTACCATATCAAGTTGCACACCTTCAAGGTAAATTACTTAGTGTTGTTATATGATAGTAAGTTTGAAAATTTTCCGGGAAAATTCAGAATGCATTGGCTAGGACCATACGTGGTTAAGGAGGTTACAGATGGAGGTGCGGTCCAACTAGTCTAACTAAATGGAGAACCCTTCCCAGGAAAAGTAAATGGAAGTCGTTTGAAGCCCTACACAGGTGGGCCAGCTATCTAACTAGTCGGCCAAAGCACAGTCTTCACGATTCGAGGAGTCTGACAAGGGCACGGGACTATAAACTTATGCGGAAGATGCCGGTACAAATGTCAAGAAACAATTCAGACATGGAGGTCTCAAGACAAAGGATGCAGCAGGTTTAGCAAGCAGCAGCTCAATGTGTTGCCGACATTAGTACCGTTCGAGAGCACTTGGAGGGACTCCGTGCCGACAAAGTGACTCGAGGGCAAGTCACAATATTTTTGTTGGGGGCATGTTGAGCATGGAATCCCCCCATAACATGTTTTAGGGCTCCAAGCCCAAGTTTTGAGTGATATTATTATAAAGCTCTGCAAATTGTGGGCATGAAATGTATGTTAGAGTCATAGGGTTGTCCGCTCTAAGTGTTGAATGTAATGTCAGCCTACCCCTGGTCCACGGACCATGGGATTGTATAAATAAAGTGAAGCTCTAAGTGTAAAAGATAGTTAAGTGAGGAATTAAGAGCGAAGTATGAGATATAAGTACAAAGCAAGTGTCTAAGTGTAGCTTGGGTCGTAGAGTAGGAGAAGGCTTTGTGGCTGAGTGCACAGAGGCCTAGTTGTCTGCAGCTGAGTGCGCAGGGCAGGATAGAGTCTGTAACCGAAGGAAGAGAATAATAAAGAGAAGTTTTATCTGAATTCTGTGTATCCATTCTTGAATTATTACATGTTTGATATTAGTTGCTAATGTATTGTTTATTTACTGCGCGCACTTGTATGAATGATTTATATTGCTAAGTGTACTTTTCACATGACCGTAAGCTACGTTAATTAACTAATATCGGGTTACTAATAAGGACTTAGGTAATAACACTGTTCGGCCCCCGAGTATGGTTGTGCGAAGGTAGCATCATAGGCTGCGAGGAACGGGTAAGTGCGCATAGTGACGTGCGCATAGGGTCAAACTGCGAACCACTTGAAAACATCAAACATCTCTAGGGTGCAGAAACCTAGTTCTAGCACCCTCTCATACTACTTCAGGTGAGACCTCAGTCCGCGCTCCGCGAATTATTGCCGAAAGGGCCAGTAGTACCAGGATTTGTTTGGCTAAATCACCTCTGAACCTGGGTCAGGCCCCAACAAGACAACAATATCTGAGCCTACCTGTGATGTCAAAGTGTTGAAGATGCATGCAATTTGTTGTTGTTGATAATCGATCAACTAACCCCTGGAGGTGATGATTTTTTTTGTTTGTTTATGCACAGGTCTTCACAACATACTAATATAGTCGATTGATGAAATTTGCCTTCCATGCATGCCTCCTCCAATGTTTGATATGTTGATGCTAGAGTGGATAGATGACCTTACATTTTCTCTTCAAGGATGGTGTGACCTTTATAAGATTCGGGATTGGCCTCATGATGTCTTAGGGTGGTTGGATCTTCTACTCTGGAGCTATACAAAAAAATATGGTTCAAAGTCTTGCTGGAAATGTGCACTCTGTTACAGGGCTGATCTCCTTCCCGTAGTAGTCACTTAGTTCCCCCCTAAAGACCCCATATTGCATTCAAGTATTAGGACAAATCATAGTGGGCCCAGGGACAGGATTAAAATCCTTAGAGGGTCGTGAAGGTGGTGAAAAAGGTGAAGGAAAAGTCCTTTTTCTGTGCTTTTTAATGTATGGAATTTTTTAGGATGAATTTCGTTGAATGGGGTAGATGAGTAGTGAAGGAATTTTGTTGGACCCCTCCCTACATTTCCCAAGGAAAACATAACCTTCTTGGCCCCTTTTTCCAAGTGGATCTCCCTCTAGTAGCATTTCAGATTGCTCCTATATTAATTCAGGTTTATCCTGTAGCATTTCAGGTTGCTCCTATAGCAATTCATGTTGCTCTTGTAACAATGCAACAAGGAGGCAAAATATGTTTTAGTTGCTTGTTAGATGATGGAGAGAGGTAGGGAGGTGAATGAGTGATGATGAGAATGCAGTGGATGGCTGGGAAAAATGGAAAAATGGGTTGTGCACTCTGTCCTATAACCATTTTCCCTTTGACTGTCTCGAGTCTTGAAAAAAAAAAAATGTTAGTAGAGTTTATTTAAGGACTCCTCCTTGTGTTTTTTTTTTTTAGAACATGCACACTGCCTCTGGGGAGGTTTTTCAACCTGCATGTTTTCCCTAGGCACATCATAGGAGGTCTTCACCCGAGGATATTTTTATTTTAAATATA
The DNA here is from genome assembly GCA_000404065.3 of Pinus taeda. Classification (NCBI taxonomy): domain Eukaryota; kingdom Viridiplantae; phylum Streptophyta; class Pinopsida; order Pinales; family Pinaceae; genus Pinus; species Pinus taeda. Next base: position 60,715 of record APFE031749115.1, read on the forward strand.
TATTTTTATTTTTTTTGTTACTTTTTTGCTCTTGGGTTTCCTTACTGAGGTTTTCAACCCAAGAGTTGGCCTCAGATGCCTCATGGAGGTTTTCATCTAGGCCTCTTTATTTTTTCTTTTTTCTTTTTTTTTAGAAGCTTGATGGACTGAGGGTTGTGAGCCTCCCAAACACATTCAATTCTTTGTTTATTAAACTAATAAACTCTTCCTTGGACATATGTCTTTTGTACAACTTCAACCTGTAACCATTAACAAGCAAGGGATTGCCTTCCTTATTAATTGCTTTGATTTGGTAGACCCATTATCATAACATATTTCCAACCAGCTAATGACCCAACCATCTTATCATTAATTTTCTCTTGAAATCCTTGAATCTGGAATCATACAATGGGGCCTAATCACCTTCTTGAAAATTCTTCTCCCTAATGTTTTTTCATGCCAAATCTTCCTTTGTAGTTGGATTACCTCAGTGCGTAGGAGAGCTTGTAGCCTGAAATAATCCAAACCATTGAGTTGGAGCAGCCTCTCTTGTTATGTTGCAGTGAGGTCCAAGTCTAACTGAGCTGCCATCCTTAAGGTATTGTACTCAAATTCAATGGATAGCAGGGCCTTCTTCCCATAAACTAGTTCAAATGGAGTAAATTTGGTGGTGGTCTTCCAAGTGGTGTTGTAGGCCCAAGTGGCTTCTACAAGTTCTTCTTCCAAATCCTTTCTGTTATTGTTAACAACCTTGATCAGAATGTTCTCCAATGCTATGTTTGTGACCTCCACTTTCCCATTGGTCTAAGGGTGATAGGCAGTGGATGTCATGTGCTTGATGTCGTGTTGCTTCATGAGATCTTCGATTATATTTTACGTAAATTATGTCCCTTGATCAATGACCAGCTCTCTTGGAAAACCAAACTTGTATAATATGTTCTCCTTTAGAAAATCAGCCACCTTCTGCTCAGTTGTTGCCTTAACTGCCTTTGTTTCAACCCATTTAGTCAAGTAACCAGTGCACACAATATACTTCTTATGTCCTTATGGGGGATCAATGGGCTCAATGAAGTCCATGCCTCATGTATCAAATGTATCTAGAGTCACTTGAGATTGTATGGCCATTTCATCCTTATATGTAGGCTTACCCATCCTTTGGCACTAATTACACGTGGTGATGTACCTTCTACAATCTTGATGTAGAGTGGGCTAGTAGTAACCTGCCTGTAGAACCTTTAAGGTTGTTCTCTTAGCAGAAAAATGGCCTCCACAAGGTCCATCATGACATGTTGAGAGGATATCAAAGACCTCCTCTTCCCTCAAACATCAGCTCGAGATCTAGTTTGGCCCCATTTTGAAAATATTTCCCCCAATCCAAGTGAATGAGGTATTTTTCCAAACAATCTTCCTCTTCTTCTTGGAGGATATATTAGGAGGGAACCTCCCAGCAACCAAGTAGTTGGCTATATCAACAAACTCAGGAGAGAGCATTGAGATGGCAAAGAGGTGGTCATCTGGGAGCTGATAATCTACCATTTCTTCCTTTTCTGCAGGCAAGGTTAATCTTGTCAAGAAATCTGCAACCACATTCTCTTTCCCTGGTTTTTCAATAATAGTCAAATCAAATTGTTGGAATAAAAACAACCATATAATTATCCTAGCATTGACATCAAGTTTATTCACTAAATACTTAATGGTTGCATGATAAGTGTGAACAAAAGTTTTACAACAAGTGATGTAATGCCTAAACTTATTCGGACCACAACTAAGAGTTACTTTTCAGTGAATCTCATTTAACTAAGCTTTAAAGAGGTTCTTACTGATGAAATTTATATCATAAGGCAATTCATCTTCCACTTCTCCTAAGGCAACCCTTACAAATTTATCTGATGCATCTGTGTGCATATGAAAAGATAATTCCTAGTTGGGCCCTCTAAGGATGGGTGTAATGGTCAGGTTTTCTTTTAGCACTTTGAAGGCCTCTTGACAATTGTTTGTCCAACAAAAGTATGAATCTTTAGCCAGTAGTCCAAACAAAGGTGAAGCCAGTTTACTAAAGTCTTTAATGAACCTTCTATAATACCCAGTTAATCCAAGGAAGCTTCGAACATCCTTTTTTTTAACGGATAAGGACCCTTTTAATGATGGCAATTTTGTTTGGGTCAACCTGTATCCCTTCCTTAGATATGGAATTGATCTGAATTGGGGAAGATCAGTAATGTTATGCTAATTCCCCTCATCAAAATATAAAAATGTGCTTGAGGCTGTACTCCAAAATAGCAAGTAAAAGCATGAATTTTATGTGTTTTTGTTTAAGATAGTTTCATGAAGAAAACTTAAAACATGAAACCAAAACACTCGATGGAAGCATGCATCAAACAATAATACACCAACCATTGATAAAGGATTTCACCCCTCCTGGGATAAATCTCCTTGGATCAACTCTAAAGGCTTGAACCCTTCTCATTATGCTCACAATTCTTCAGATAAAGAGAACATAAATGTGCTAACAAAAAGAGTGGCAAGTTTCCCCTTCAAGGAAACATTCTTCTGTAAAGAATTATCATTTTAAACATATGACAACCTACAGTTAGTCATGAAACAATAAGCAAGCTAAGGGATCTCAAATCAATACCCCATACTCTAACTTCCAAGAGCATAAACAAGTACAACAATCTACTTCAAGCACTTAAATAAGTCTCTTTCTCCATACACATATAGAGCAAAGAAGAAATACAGCCACAATATTGTTGTAATGGATACTATAGAAGACATATGGAGACTGGAATACCCCTACAATGTTATCTCCATCTTGGAACTCCTCCATAAATTGAATCAACACACTGGTTGACCCGAGCACCCATAGGCTTCACTTTGCAAAAATCCTATCCACAAGTGCTCCTTTGACTTTGAAACCCATTCCAATGAGTTTATAATGCCCACAAATGGCTATCTAGCCTCTTTTTGCATACAATTTGGTCGAAATTTGCCTTAGTTATGATTCCTCCCAATCTCACCACAATTTCCTCCTCCCAAATCTGGCTTACTGCCAGTTAAATTCAATAACTGTAGTCAAAACTAGCAGTGCCACCGAAATCCACAGTTCCGCCATCAATCCTGCCACTCTCACGGTTAAGGGTCGAGTAGTCACACTTGTGGTTAGTTCTGGCAGTTACAACAACGGTTTGCAACCCTATCGGATATCACAATCGGTTGTGCTAAAGGTAATACACATGACTTAATGTATAAAACATATGATCTAGTGATAAGGTGAACCCATTAGATTATAAACTACAACTCTCGAATAATATCGCGTCTGGAGCATCCCGCTCATCACAATTGGCGTTATCGCATCGGGACTCAACTACACTTGGACCGGGGCCGATAGCCTGTGGTCAATGCGATTGAGATATGCGATCACATCGTACTCCATGCTTGAACTAGGGGTTGATTACCATTAACCTGCAATGTGCGATTGCATCACATCGCAACATGCACTGTGTCGGGGGTCGATTCTTTAACCTGACATGTCTACCACTGTGATTTGCAATTTATGAGGGTCAATGGTGGACTACCACTTGGCACCTCCCGATTGGCTAGGATCTTTGCCACATCATCCCAATCTTGCCATGTCATCAATTCAACCATGAACTTTAACTGCCTCTCACTTCTGCATATGAGCTCAGATTTGAGTGTCATTCTCACAATTAGATTTAGAATGATGAGATATTCAATTTGAAGCTAAACTTATCAAAATTATGACACTTTGAAATTATGACAAATTTTGAGCTTCTGATCAGGAATGGTTAAGGACAATCCCTGCATTCATCAAAAAATCACATTTCTCTTGACTCAATGAAAGATTCATTTCAATGCACTTCTTTAAGACTTTTCACATATTTGAAAGAGCTTCATTGAAGTCACATCCATAAGGAGTGAAGTCATCCATGCATATCTCAACAGTGTCATGAACAAGTTCAACAAAGATACTTAGAGCTGCCCTCTGGAAGGTAGCAAGGGCATTTCACTAAACAAATTGACGGACCCTATAGGCAAAGGTACCCCAAGGACATGTGAATGTGGTCTTATCATGGTCTTCAGGACTAATATGTATTTGGTTGTACCCACTAAATCCATCCATGAAGGAGACTAATTTCTTCCTTGCAAGGTCATCTAGGACTTGGTCAATGAAGGGAAAAGGGAAATGGTCCTTCTTTGTAGCCTTGTAAATTTCTCGGTATTCAACACAGATTCTCAATTTCCCATTTTTCTTGGGGACTAAAATGAGAGGGGACACCCACTCACTATAGAAAATCGGGTATATGAACCTTGCATCCAGTAGCTTTTGTAATTCCTCTTTCACAATTGCCTTAAGAGCTTAGTTCATCCTTCTTTGGGGTTTGTGCATAGGCTTACATCCATATTTGATGTAGATATGATGAGTACAGACTGAGGGATGCACACCCTTCATCTCCTTATAATCCCAAGAAAAATCATATAGGTGTTGCCTTAGCACATTTCATAATTATTCTTCCTGCTCAGCTAAGAGAGAGGGGTTGATATTTATATTTTTTGATGGGCTACTTTCCACAAACTTGGCATATTCTGGACCAAATTCAGCATAGCACAAATCATTCCAAGGACTAATTTTGGGTTCATTTATTAGTTCATCAACTGGGATGGCAATGGGAGGCTAATTTTGTAAGATATGGTCAATAAGGTCATCTTCCTCAAGTTTCCCTCCCCCTATGACAGTCTCCAGTGTGTAGACTGGGTAGGGCGATGTCTAATAATTTTCTTCCTCTTCCTCATCCTCTAACCACAACAACAAATCATGCTCAATAGAGGGTTTAGCAAGAGGATGCAACACAAGTTGTTTCGATAGATGCCCCTTCTTAATGGTCATGTTCTCAACCATGCAACTAACATAGGCATCAACAATGGCCAACCAAGGTATTCCTAGGATAAGAGGATAACCATTAAACTTGGTTTGGGTTGGAGGACAAGGAAATCAATGGGGTACTCCCCGGAGTCAATGGAGACCATTACATCTCAATAACTCCCTTATGAGCTACTATGGATCTATCTACAAGTTGCATTACTGTAATGGTCTTCCTCAAGACCCCTTGGAGGTTGAGCTTGAGCATGATTTCCTTGGTCATCACGTTGATTGTAGCCCCAAGGTCAATCAAGGTATTAGGGACCATAATGCCATTGATGTGCACATCCACTACTAGGCTACCAAGATTAAAGTACTTTGGGAATATTACCCTTCCAAGCATTAGATCAGATAGTTGTCCAACAACATTGATAGTGGGGGTATCTCTTGTTCTTCTCCCAGGAATTTTGAAACATTTTTCCTTGATAAGATTGTTCTAAATGGGAACATCCTTGATGGCCTGGAGAAGGGTTATTTTGACACACAAGTTCTTCAATTCTCCCAAAAGTTCAGCCTCTTCTAGGATTTTTTTGTTTAGGGTGGAGCAACCTTTCAAGATATGGAGGTGCATTCGCTTGAGGAACTCTCTTACTTCTCCTCTTCAAGCTCTCTAAGTGGATAAGGTGGGTGATTATCCGGGAACACCTTCCCAAAACAAAGACTTATCTCTTGGATTTCCATAACATAAGCAGGATAGGATGTCTCCGCACTATAGACCTATTGTGCCTACTTATTGTTCGGGGATTGGATTGAGCAAGAATTTGAGTTTTCTTAGGTGGGGTATGGTGAGGGAGTCTTGGTTAAGGTTGAGATGGAGGCAACAAAGCAAGAGGTTTGCTTGTTTGAAGCCTCCATCTTGGTGAGAGGGTGACCCATTGGGAATATTGAGGTGGATATGGTTGGAAAGGAGGGTTAATAGGTTGAGGTGGATATGGTTGGAAAGGCTCATTGCATTTAGGCCCGGGTAGTGATGTTGCCTCAAGATAAACTCATGGTTGTATCTTTGAGGGTAGATGGAAACAACTTCAACTTATGTTCATCCGAGGCATAGTCATAAGTCCTATAGACAACAAAACATTCAAACATAAAGGTGTTAGGATCCTCAAAGGTTAGGCCATGGAAATGTGGAAGGACAGCATGGTTTATATTCATCATTAGGGCCTCCCCATTAGTTTCTCTAATAGGGAAAATCTCATTTTGTTTGTTCTCATCGATGGTTTGGGTAGGTGATATAGGTTCTTCTTCCCCTATGGGTTGGTTACTTAGGAATTTCAGGTTACTTTCCTAGAGGATCTTCTAACTCCCCTATAGTCAGAGAGGAAAGTTCACAGTCACCAAAGAAGAATTAAGGTTGATTGCTTCAAGGGGTGGGGGTTTTTCATAATAATTTCCCTTGACTATCCCTACTCCTACGAGGCATGAAAGAACTAGCTTTGTTTTTTGTAATTATTTTTCTCCTTGTTTTTTTCAAGCTTTCAAATCAATAAGACTGATGCAAAGCAAAAAAAAAAAAAAAAAGTAACTCCTAATTAGAAACAACCCCTACATGAACACCTCCCCAGCAACGACACCAAAAAGTGATGAGCCCTGGTATTTCACCAAGAATGTTGCAACTCCCAAGGATTCTCAACTTAAATTATCAACCCGAGGTTCGTACAAACTTAGAGGGGACAATTCTATATGCACAACAGGTTAGTTTCTACTCATGTCGGCCTCAATCATTAGATCAGATTGAGGTGTTCAGAGACCACTCCTCCAACTAACTACAAAGAGAATTTCTTATGAAAGCATATCATGATTGCAAAGAGATGAACAATATTCTAACTACATAAATGAAAATGCCATTCATTAAATGTAACTGCTAATTGAAATTGCATGAAAGGAAGAGACTAGTCTAGTTGCGGAAGTAAACCATGCTACTCTAGTTGCATGCTTAATCAAATCAATAATCTACTTGCATTAAACATTTATCTATTTGCAACTTTCTTAAAATGAGGAATTCACTTTTCAACAGAACTAAAAAAATTCTAAGTCTAATTCTACTTTTTGTCTTATGTTTGCAATAAGGAAAGGATGAGGTTGGAGTGGTCTTATAATCTTCCTTAATCATGAAATTGGAGCTTGGGGGACATTATTCAACTTTAAAGAGCAAGGGTCAAAGTCTGGAGCGAATCTGGTTGAAGAAAGCAATGCTACAAGACTGCTACAGGAGGACCTATATTGCTACAGGAGGCCTTGTTTTTCCACAAGAGGGGTCTGAGAGATTTTTGAGGGAAATAATGGTATATTGAAGGTGAAGGAGAGTATATAAAGGTGAATGGAGGTGAATTAAGGGTGTGGGAGTCCCTTATCCAAACTTAGTACCCCTCGGAGGTCCATCTTGCACCAAAGTTTAAGCCCACTATGTCCATCATTTGCCTTGGAGGAGGGATCTCGGTGGCAGAGTTCAGAAGAAATGTAAAGTGTCCAAGAGAGAGATGGAATGGTCTAGATGGTTGTGGAAGAGTGTGCCCACCCCTGCAATTCAACAACAATCCCTGCACACTAATCAAACACATGCATCAAATAGTCACTATCACAGCAAAAAATAACATGGAAATGATAAGTTGAATTTTATTAAAATCTACTCTACCCTACAACACAACTCTAATTACCAATTCAATGCTACTAACTTCTAAGTTGCAGAAACCAAGCATGCATAAGGATTACAATCCAACACTTAACAATTTCCAAGGAATCATAAACAGATATCTCTGGGTTGTTGTTGTAGATCTTCCAACCACTCTTCCCACAAGAGAGGTGATAGGAAAACCCATAACTACAATTTTTGCGATAAAAATCCTACATAAACAAGAAAAGAATTGCAATGACTCGAACAAAAACAAGGAAATAATATAAGAGAGAGACTAAAGCCTCTAGGTTGGTCCCAAACCCAAGAGTTTCAGCCCTCCAAAACTAACTCAGATGCAGGCCAATAGTGAACTTCTAATTTATAGAGAATAAGAGTCACATACACCATATGAAAGATGAAAATAATAGTATCAAGCACAAGGCTCTCAGTAGCTACCCTTATCTTCCACAAAAAATTTGAATCCTAATGAGCCTTTAGGCTTGTTTATTTATACAAAAAGTAGTTGAGGGAAGCTTGCTTAAAAAGAGGAGTGATTCCCTCCAAAATATCAAGATTGGTGGATCTAGTTCCCTTGGATCTTCACATGCACTTGAGTTCCTTAGCTGCTAGTGAATTCAAGTTATTTGTAAGGAATATTTTATCTCAAGCTGAGTTAGGGAGTTAATGTAGTGGACAAACCCCCTATATTCTCTCTAGATGTCTCCAATCATCCCCCACATAGTAAATATCTCCAAAGATTCTTCTTTTTCCTGCATATTAATCACATTAGACCATGAAATACGACAAACACCCTTTAGTCTTACTACTAAGCATAGTATGGTTAAAATGAAAATTAACGTGAGAAAATGAGAGTTTTAAGGGCTAGAGGATAGCGCATTGGGCCTCAAAATATACCTATTGATGGGACCCATCACTTCGTATTAGGTCTGCTAGCCAGTTCATTTATGACTTGGATTTATCTTGTTGATGAATATTCTATAAGGAAAGGGTTGATGTGTTTTCTCTTTGTGGGTTTTTCCCTAGCCTCTGGCCTAATTTTTCGTGTATATTGTCTTTATGTGCATTGTATTTGTATAATTGCTTAATGACCTAGTGGAAAAAAGTAAATACTAAATGCAAAACCCTACATAAATTATCACAAGTAATTATCATGTTAATAAACTCCTTATTGCTCTTGAATTTCAACATGGTGTCAGAGCTAGGATTGAAGGAAGTTGAAGAGAAATTTAATCCAAGAACAAGTTTGTGATACAGCTGATCCAATATAGCCAAGTTAGGTGCAATCTCATGTCTATCTTTTATATTTGACCTTGAAGGACAACCCAACGTTTACTAAGGCAAAGTAGGACCATGCCTCAAAATTTGAAGTATGTTGTTTGATCTATGAAAGGAGTTTGAAGGTAGTACAAAATTCCAAGCTTATACATGGCATGTGAACTATCTTTATTTCATAGCATCCAAAGTTTACAATATAAATATTCTAGTTTGAGTTCTGATATGGATTTAAATAGGAATGCAACAAATTAAAGAGATAACCATAAACACAGATATGCAGTGGAAATAATACTTCATTTCATTAATGTAAAATACTGAAATATGCTTACAAACAGTAATGGAAATAAACCAGCTAGGGCGATGGTAGCTTATCTCTGAGAAGAGATGTGGCGGATACATGCCTCTGAACTGTCTTAGAATGAGGCTAGAAGGCCTATTTATTGTTGAGAAACATTAGAAAACCCTAAACATCCAAAAACCTAACCCTAGAAGATGAAACGCCAAATTGTGGGCCCCATTTGGGTAAATTGGTACATCGACTTCCCGGGGTCGTAACTTTGGCATATGATCTTTGTTTGACGCGCACAATATCTCATTAGAAAGATCTATCCGAGAAATACAACTTTAGGAGGAGAAACATCGGTCCATGGACCCATGTTGCTCCTAGTTTTCCCAACAAACGTTGTTTAGGGCCTCAAAACGGCTCCGAAAGTTAAGGACCCGAAAACTGCTAAAAATAGGAAGTTGTGCTACAATTAAGGAAACTGAAAATGTTGAGAGAAACAATGGTGGAGGTCCAAGTGGACTTGGCAGGTGGCCACCAATATCCACCTGGATCATTCCTCCCCCCTTAGGAAGCAATGGTCCCCATTGCATTGAGTTCCCCCATGAGATGAGGAAACTTCTGCTAAACTTGGTCCCTAGTGAGCCACTTGCCCTAGTGAACGAGTTGGCCAGCTTTGACAACTCGATACAGTTGGATATTCTATTGGGGAGTGTGCTTGATCTATGTGTCCATGATCTGATCAGTTGCAACTTGTTCCATGTAATCTGGATTTAATTCTATGGGTGTGTGTTGTTCTGCAATGTCAGATGTGTTTAGTAATGGTGGAAAGTATGGCCGAAGGCGGTCCACATTGAACACTGGGTGCAGGCCAAGGAATGGGGAACGCTGAGATTAAATGCATTGTCTCCCACAGCCTTAGTAATGGTGTAAGGACCATATCAGAGTGGTCTCAGTTTTCGATAGGCTCCAGTAAGGCATTCCTTTTGCAAATGCAACCAGACTTTGTCGCCCACCTGAAACTTGTGTGGCACCCGATGTTGATCATGTCACTACTTGTACTTGGCATTTGATTTCTCCAAAATGTCATGGACCTGCTAACGAACATGTTGGATGTGCTCAATGAAGCTCTTTTCCTTATCTGTTTCAGACTGGACATGAGCCAAATCTGTGTGAGTAGCTGCAAATGGCATGGCCACATCAATGGGGCATAGCGGCTGGAATCCCAATCCCACCTGAAAAGGGTTGTGGCCAGTCGAGTTGTGAAGAGCTCGGTTGTAGTTGTGCTGAACATAGGGGAGGCTCTTGTCCCATGTGCGTGGATGCTTTAAGTTGTACATGCACAGAATGTGTACAATCATCCTGTTGACAACCTCTGTCTAGCCATTAGTTTGAGGATGGAAGGTTGTGGACTTAGTGAGTTTGGTGTCCAACATTGACCAGAGACTGGACCAAAATGTACTAAGGAACCGACTGTCCTAACCTGAGATGATAGACTGTGGGATCCCAAAGTGCACCCACACTCATTCAAAGAAGAGTTTAGTAGTGGCTTCTGCTGTGATATTCTTCTTGCAAGCTGCCATAATGGCCATCTTCGACAACCTGTCGATGACCACAAAAACAGTCATTTCCATGCTTAGTGGAAGGAAGGTTGTTTGGTCAATTTAGAGTGTCCTAAATTGCTGCATTTAATTGTCAATCCGAGATTCTTAAGTTGACAAAGTGTGGCACACTATCTGTGCAAGATAACCTATCTCTTACTTTTTGTCGTCTTTGGTTTTTTTATTTGTTTTGGGGGTTTTTATCTTGGTTGGCTTCCTAATGTGAGAAAGAAATTTTAAAAGATAAGTATGGATATAAATGTTCAAGTCAATGATGTCCTTTATAATGATTTCCCAAACTTCGAACTTCAAAAATGGTTTAAAACATGCAATGACAAAATTAATTCTCAAAAGAAAATGAAAATGTGCCACTATACTAGTCAAACAAACAGTGAACTATTGATCATGAAACCCATTACCCTTGTTGCTATCTAAATACAAAAGAAACTATGCTCAAACAAATCCAAGAATTGCAAGCAAAGTAAAGCTAAAAACAAATTACATCAACTCATATTCTGACCCCTCACCATTAGTCTCGCTATGGCTTTCGAAGGTAATCATAAACAACTTGAGAAATTTGATATCTAATTTGAAGAAAAATAAACTAATATCAAATTACACACTCATACTTCAATCCCTCGCCATTAGTCTCACTATGGCTTTCGGAGGTAACT